>WOUA01000051.1:0-256086 GCA_021397985.1 Sporothrix dimorphospora
ATTCGGCGTTTTTTAACGCGGTACCGTGCCCCCCCCCCTCCAATTTTTTGCAATTTTTTTCCACCCCTGTTTTTGGGATGTCTGGCGCCCGAACACAATTTGGGCCCCCCCCCCCCCCCCCCCCCCCGGGCGTCACATCCAGCGGCATACGATCGCGATCCCGTGACCGAAGCCTTGCCTAGCTGAACCTCATCCTCTCCAGGCCGCTCTGGCCTTACTCCGTACCCCCTCTCTCTTCCCTCGCCTCACATCTTCCTTCTCCCGCCTTTTCCCTCTTCAGCATGGACGCTCTTCCGGTCGAGCTGCTCCAGCTGATTATTGGCTACTGCGACCCGGCATCCATTCGCAACCTCCGTCTACTCACACCAACTCTAGCCGACGTAGGCTACGACTATCTGCTGCCACCAGACTTCTTTGCTTTACCATGGCGAGACGATGTCGCCCGGCTGCGCGCCATTGCGGCCCATGACCGCCTCCGGTCCAGCATCAAGTCCGTCACCTTCAACTTCACCGAGGTCGACATTGAGAACGCCCGCCAGGCCTCCTACTACCAGACCATGCACTACCGCCCGGAGCATCAGACAAACGTACTCACAAAAGCATGGCGCCAGTGTGCCGAGTTTGAGCAGCGCCGCCATGCCATCACGCCCCTGCACGCCCTGGACCCGGCCGACTTGGCTGCCGCCTTCCGCCCGCTCGTCAACATGCGCCAGCTCGCCGTGACTTTTCGCCAGACGCCCTACGACATTGAAGAGCTGCGCCTGGCCATGGTTGTACCGGCCAGCGCCAAGATGAACCATGGCGCCGCCATTAAGCGGCTCAATGTGCTCATGGCGGCCCTGCAGCAGGCATCCGCGCCTCGGCCCTCGTCGGGGTCTTCCTTCGGACACAGCACACGCAGCAGCCACAGCTCGCGCGGTGACCTGTTCTCGTTCCCGTCGTCAGCGTCTGCCTATGCATCGGCACCCGCATCCGCCGTGGCTTCGGCGGCTGCCTCGATCGCGTCCACACGCACATCGTCCCCGGTGTCCTCCGCCGCGTCGTCGCCCGCCCCGTCATCACCAGCATCTCCGTCGGCGGCGGCAGCAGAGGAGTCCCCAGGTCGCTGTCGGCTGTCCTCCTTTTCCATCGACCGCCTGCCGTTCGAGCTGTTCCGCCACCAGGCCGACCGCCGCCTGTGGTTCCAGTGCCGCGATGTGTTTGGTGGGCTGACGCGGCTCGATCTGGCGCTCGACACGTCCAACGTCGGCTTCCCCCTGGCCAAGATCAAGGCCGTCAACGGCCTGGGATATGTGCTGCGCATGGCACCCCAGCTGACCCACTTGTCTCTGGCCTTTCACAACCACTCCATCGCCCGGGAGCTGTTCATGCTGCCGCTGCGTGAGCTACTCGGCGAGACGGGCAGTCTAGAAGGGCCGCCACTGGTCAACAGCAGCTACGGGGTCAACACAAGCGCTGTTGACAGCGGCTTCCGCTTCCGCGCCCTGACGGACCTCAAACTGGAGGGCGTCGTCTGCGACGAGAGCGACCTGCGGGGCTTTCTGCTGCGGCACGCCGCTACGCTCGAGCGGCTGCGCCTCGGTGGGCGCGGCATGGCCGGCGGCAGCTTTGACTTGCCCATGGGCGGCGTCCGGCTGAGCAACGGCACTTTTTGGTCGCTGTTCCGCAGCCTGCGCGGTGGCCGGCTGCCGCATCTCCAGCGGATGCACCTCGAGGGAGCATTCTTCTGCGAGAGCGGGTCGCTCGTGGAGGGACCCGGTATTGCAGATGGTGCTGGAGACGCTGCAGGCGGCGCCGTGGGCGAAGCTGTAAACAATGCCGACTTGGAGGTTGGTGACGCCGCAGACGCCGCTCCTCCGGCTCCTGCACCTGCCCCAACTCATCCAAACATTGCTCGCACACGTTTTGAACATTACTTCTTCCGCGCCACAACCGACGACGAGTGGGCTCCGGCCACACCGGACCGCACAGGCCCTATTACGGAACGGTCCACGTCCTCGGAACCGTTTGAGGCGTACGTGCTTGGTCGGCAAAACGAATACCCCGGCCGCTTCCAAGGCTGAGGCGACGACGTCTTTTAAGGGAGACATATGTATGATGGTGACAACATTTTTATGTTTCATTTTTACTGCCTGCTGCACTTTTTTTTCTTTTCTTTTCATCGATTAGATTGATACACCCTTGGGATCGCATCCGAACGAACGAACAAACGAAAAACGAAATTTTACGACTGGGCGCGGCTGGCACAACAGAAACTGCCGACCCTGACCACTCTTGACGACTTCTATTTATGTTCATTATATAACGTTGGTTTAGGGGCTATGGCGTTCTTTGATTTATTTTTCGATTTCCTTTTTATCTTGCTCATCTATATTCTTTTCTCCGGATTTCTTTTCTTTTTCTTCTCTTCTTTCTTCTCTTCTTTCTTCTCTTCTTTCTTCTCTTCTTTCTTCTCTTCTTTCTTCTCTATACAGCTTGCATCTTTGGGGCAACTCAAAAAGGACCAAAAAAAGTACACTGGTGGCCGCGACTGGGATTTTGGATATCTAGACATCTATGTTTCTAGGATACTATACTCGTACGGGGAATTGATTATTTTGCTTTTCTTGCTTTGCAGTCGGTTAACCACGGTTTTTAGTTTGTTTTTTTGTTCATCGAGCCGGCTGTTCAGCTCTCGATTGCGTTCAACTGCAGCTGACTGCAGCTGACATGAAGTGCTGTAAACCAAGTTTTGATTGTTGCTGGTGTGAGTTTTTGGTTGCATCCTTGACGTAGAACTGGACGTCATCGGTCGATCACCCCAGTCCTTTTGAACAGCTGCAGAGCGCGACGACATATATTAAGAGAAGGAAACGACAGCAAATACAGAACAATTCATTTTCATTTACCATCTTCCTCTATTAGAAACGTTACGACAATACTATTCTCATCCCCACAAATCATGTCTTTCTTCCTCTACTTTGTGGCGATCCTCGTCACCGTGCTCGCCGCCGTGTTCGCCTACGAGCAGGGCTATGCCGACCCTCTGATCGAGACGTTTGGGTATGTCTTCGCCACGATGTGCATTCTATTCCGGTTTTCGTCATTTCTAACATTTCCAGCGTCTACTTTTTCAAGGCCAAGGCCAAGGCTGAGGAAAAGGAGCTCGAGGCAGAGGGCCTCAGCGCCGGCCAAGACTTTCTCAAGGGTGAGCCAGCGCGTACATCCAATGCTGCAAAATTGTAAGTGCAACACTAATTCAGTCCAGGTCAACTGAAGGGCTCTCAACAGGCTGAGGACGTCCGGCACAATCTTGGCTGGATTGGCGGATTGAAGAAGGACGCTTAAAATGGACAGGAATCAGAGAAAAACGAAAGAAGATCTGTTCAGAAAGGACATCATTCCATGTCCAAAAGACGGTAGATAAAACGAAGCAACAAAAGAAAACGGAGGAAGACGAATGGTAATATAAAGAGATACCGGAAATTAAAAGCGAACGAGACATGCAATTTCGACATCCCTCCAAGCGACGATGGTTGACTCACAGAACGTGTTAGCACAGAGACTGCACACAATGTATTATGTGCCTGGTTTCAATAGACCCCTCTCTGTCAAACAGCCCCCGACAAATAGAATGCAATTGAAACTCGATTCGACGTGGTAACAATATAATAATACATCTCAATAATAGCGGTGTGCCCAATATTGAAGCTGCCGCCGTTTTAGGAAGGATGCGGTGTTGTTGTCTCGTCCCTTCCCCTCGTATCTCTCTCTGCGCATACGCTAAAAAGATAGCCGCCTGCCCCTCCCGTCTGGCCCTGGCTGCCAGAATACAAGTTCTCGCCCATTGAAACTGCCCCGCACCAAAAAATCAAGGGCGCCGGCCGGGAGTGAGTTTTTTGTGGAATCTTTTTTGCGCGGCGACCGACTCACAGGTGGCTCCTTCCGTTTTTCTGAGCCTCTCTTCTCCTCCCTCGCACTTGCTTCCCCTTCCCCCTTCCAGCCCCGGCCACGCCTTCCCGCCATTGCCTTTGTCTTAGCCTTGTGGTGACTCACAAATCTCGCGATCTCTCTCTTTGCTCCAACGTCAAACGATATATTCCTGGCCAGGTCCCTATCCTTGACCCCTCCACTCGACGTCAAATCAACACTCCACCCCCCTGTCTGCTACGATGCCTCCCAAGGCCCCGAAGGCCCCCAAGGCCGCCAAGGTCGTCCCGATCGTGGCCGACGCCGGCCCGCCGCCGAACCTCGACTTCATCCCGCACCGTATTGCTGTGTACGACCGCCTCAAGGCCGCCGCCGACGCCGAGCTCGCCAGCAAGCCCCGCGAGCCCATCACCGTCACGCTGCCCGACGGCCGCCAGATCGCCGGCACGTCCTACCAGACCACGCCCTACGACATTGCCCGCGGCATCAGCAAATCCCTGGCCGACCGCACCGTCATCTCGCGCGTCGATGGCACCCTATGGGACCTGATGCGCCCCTTTGAGGGCAACGCCAACGTCGAGCTGCTCGACTTTGAGGACGAGGAGGCCAAGCGCGTCTACTGGCACTCGAGCGCCCACATCCTGGGCGAGGCCGCCGAGAAGACTTTCGGTTGCCACCTGTGCTTCGGCCCGCCCACCGACGAGGGCTTCTTCTACGATTTCGGAATGCCCACCGAGGACGGCGAGGGCAAGCCCAACAGCCACAGCGCCGTCACCGACGACGACGAGAAGCGCATTGCCGGGCTCATGGAGGGCATCGTGCGCGATCGCCAGCCCTTTGAGCGCCTCGTCATGACCAAGGCCGACCTGCTCGAGATGTTCAAGTTCAACAAGTACAAGCAGGTGCTCATCGACTCCAAGATCCCCGACGGCACGTCCACCACCGTCTACCGCTGTGGCCCGCTCATCGACCTGTGCCTGGGCCCCCACGTCGTCGACACCGGCCGCATCAAGGCGTTTGCCGTGCTCAAGCACAGCGCGTCCTACTTCTTGGGCGACGCCAAGAACGACTCGCTGCAGCGCGTCTACGGCATCTCGTTCCCCGACAAGAAGCTGCTGTCCGAGTACATGAAGTTCCTCGAGGAGGCGGCCAAGAAGGACCACCGGCGCATCGGCCAGGACCAGGAGCTCTTCTTCTTCCACAAGATGTCGCCCGGCTCGCCCTTCTTCCTGCCCCACGGCATGCGCATTTTCAACGCGCTCAGGGACTTTATCGTCAGCGAGTACCACCAGCGCGACTACGTCGAGGTCATGTCGCCCAACATGTTCAACGCCGACCTCTGGCGCACGTCCGGCCATTGGCAGCGTACGTATCTGAGCGCTTGTCATTTGAATTTGGCCAGTTACGTTAGACACTAACGTACTTGTATAGATTACCAGGAGGATATGTTCACGCTCGAGGTTGAGAAGCAGCAGTGGGGTAAGTCATCGATCCGCTTGGAGGCACATACATAGCATCTCAAATCACTAACGACCCTCCAGCATTAAAACCCATGAACTGCCCCGGTCACTGTCTCATCTTCGGCTCTAGAGAACGCTCGTACCGCGAACTGCCGCTCCGCATGGCCGAGTTCGGTGTCCTCCACAGAAACGAGGCGTCGGGTGCCCTCTCGGGCCTCACCCGCGTGCGCCGCTTCATCCAGGACGACTCCCACATCTTCTGCCAGGAAGACCAGATCGGCCAGGAGATCCGCGGCATGTTCGACTTCCTCCAGACCGTCTACGGCAAGCTCGGCATGAAGTTTCGCCTCAAGCTGTCGACGCGCCCGGAGCAGTACCTCGGCCACATCGACACCTGGAACCGCGCCGAGGCCACGCTGCAGAGCGCCCTCGACGAGTTCTCCCAGAAGACGGGCGATGAGTGGGAGCTCAACCCCGGCGACGGTGCCTTCTACGGCCCCAAGGTCGACATCCAGATCATGGACGCCCTGCGCCGGTGGCACCAGTGTGCCACCGTGCAGCTGGACTTCCAGCTGCCGCAGCAGTTCAACCTGAGCTACATGTCGGCCGCTAGCAGCAACCCGGCCGATGCTGCCAAGGCCGACGAGAAGCCTGCTGAGGCTGCTCCTGCCCCCGCCAAGGAGGAGGCTGCCACTGCGGCTCCTGCTGCCGACGGTGCCGCCCCGGCTGCGCCGGCGGGCGGCGCTGTAGTGCAGCCCCTGGCGCCGGGCTACTCGCGCCCCGTCATGATCCATCGCGCGGTGCTGGGCAGCTTCGAGCGCTTTATTGCCACGCTGAGCGAGCACTTTGCGGGCAAGTGGCCGTTCTGGCTGAGCCCGCGGCAGATTCTGCTGGTGCCCGTCATGGCAGATGCCGAGGACTACGTGCGCGAGGTGCAAAAGGTGCTCAAGGCCAAGGGCTTCTTTGTCGACAGTGACCTGGGCTCCAACACCATGAACAAGAAGATCCGCAACGGCCAGGTGCTGCAGTACAACTACATTTTTGGTAGGCCTCCCCGTCGTCTCCCCATACTTGATTTTCACTTATACTTACATTTCCGTTAGTCCTCGGCTCCAAGGAGATGCAGGACCGCAGCGTCAGCATCCGGATCCGCGACTCCAAGGGCGACCTCACAACGCTGTCGCTGGACCAGGTGGTGGAGCGGCTGGTGAAGCTGCGGGAGGACAAGGGCCTCGACATGGACGTGTCGGACAAGGTAGTGGTCAAGGCAGAGGCGAAGGCGGAGGCGTAAGGGTTGGGAAGTGCAAAGAAAACACAAAACACGGGCGGAACATGTAGGGTAGGAAAAAGACAGCGAGTGTATGCCCCGTTTCGATAGAACGTCTAAACAAGGAAAGACACATGAAAGGGAAAAGTTGCGTTCACATAACCTTGCTTTCTTGCCATGTTGAAATTCACCCAAAGTCAGAAAAAACTCTGCCATTTTTTTCCCTCTTTCAAAGTTGTCTTTCTTTTCGTCCGCCCCATCGAGCAGCGCCTTCTTGCACGGTGACAAGGCCGGCTCGCCTTTCATCAATGAGATCGAACGCCCGGTTAGCTCAATCGGTAGAGCGTGAGACTCTTAATCTCAAGGTTGCGGGTTCGACCCCCGCATCGGGCTCAAATCCTGATGCGCTTCTTTCGCAGAAGCACCATTTCGAATTCTCAATTTTTTTTGGTTTTTTTTGCGAGGCTTTTTTACTATCATGATGCAGTAACGTTTTTATTGTACTTTTATTTTTTGGAAAATATCTCAAGTTCCTTTTCAGCTTGCACTTTTCTTCCTCTCCTTTCTCTCGATATTTTTAGCACAGGTTTTTCAGTCATTGGAGTATGTCGCTCTTGGCCCTAAGTTGGTGTATGCAGAAAATAGAAAATATATGAATATGAAATCAAATGCGGAACAACAGAACCTATGGAAATTTTCCCAAATAAAGCGTTTTTAAACGGACCAAAAAAATCAAGTGCGCACATGAAAGCAATCTCCCGCTCGAAACCCATGACCATCCCACTCAGCTCAGCAGAACCAGAATCACGCTGTCTCCCCGCAAGAACCTAGAGAGAAGCAGTTAGTATCGGTGCTGTCTCGACATCGTTCCTCGTCTTCATTCTCGAGCCACCGCTCCAACTTACATCTTGCTGATGAACCGGTCCTTGTTGACGGGCCGGCCCTTCTTGCCGTTGGTTATCGGCGTCTCTGTCCACATCTCTTTCTAGGCAGGGGTTAGCAGCTGTGGCAGTCTGAATAATGGTCAAAGGGATATCAGCGACGTACGACGTTCTCCAGAATCATGTTGCAGTGCCGGTCAAAGGCCTTGACGCGGGCCAGCAGCTTGCGGTTCGAGCGGATGCTGATGAGGACCTGGGAGTGGGTGCGGACGGCGGTCTGCAGGATGGACAGCGGGCCGTTGCTGAACTCCCATTGCTCCAGCTGTGCGATCTCGTATTCCCTAGGACGATGTCAGCATGCTGCCTGCTTTGTAGCTGGAGAAGGGGGAAAGAGGGGGTACGTACGTGCACTCGTTCCGAGGCTTCTGGAGGAGTTCTCTGTTTGAAAGAAAAAAAAGACGGTCAGCTGCTGCCTGTCGCGCTCGAAGGGACACACGCGGGGCTAGATCTTCAACACGGCTGGGGGGGTCTGGGAGGGCGTACTGGATGTTGACATCCGCCATGGTGGGCGTTTGGTGGAGAGAGGAGGGGGAGGAGGTGAACGGAGGGTAGTGGACAGCGACGCGCCCGGGCGCGGTTCGAGTCGAGGAAGGAAAAGATCTCGGTCGCGTCTTCAATTCGAGGGGAGAATGCCGGTCGCTCGAGCTCAAGAGAAGATGGGAGGGTTGTGTTGTCGTTGGGGACCGTGGTGGTCGTGCTTCGGTCGTCGCGGTGCTGGGTCAAGTGAGCACTGTTGGTTGTCGCGGGTCGTCTGCCTCTCTCTCTACTTTTTTACCTCGAGGTTGAACGAGCCTTGCCTTGGCCTGCTCCCATTGGGCCCCGCTGCACCCCCAAGCTTCGGCGGGCTTTTAGGAACCTCAATTTTCAGGTATGGACAATTGGGCCACACCGCCCGGCAGAATGGGCACTGACCGCCTTCCCGAAGCGAGTTCACTACTTTCCTCACGATTGCTCAAATGGGCTTCTATCACGGAGTACGACGACATATTGAACCCTGATATCATCCTTTTCTTGCGCAACGCGAGCTGCACGATTGACTGGCGGATGAAATCGATCCCATTTTTCAAGGCGAGCAGGGGAACGGGTGATTGTGGCATTTTGTGGCGTGATTTTTCTCCTAATTGGAAGCAGGGGTTTTGCCCTCTCGTCAAAGTATTTTGTTTATATACATTTGCGCAGAGAAATTAATTATTATCGGGTTGTCTTCTCGGGACTACGATATCTCAAGGGGATGATGGTGCGGCAGCAGGGGCAGCAGGGGCAGCAGGGGCACCTCATCCCTACAATATGGGAGGCAAAGTTTTGTCTCTCCGAGATTTCTGCTTCATACAAATATGTCGGCCACAGCCACGGTCAAGGCCAAGTTCAAGACCATGACCACGGCTTGCTGCATGCCTTTGATTCCTCTGCTGGCTGGCTAGTGTTTCGATATGACGCGTTGTTCGCGAAGGAAGAATGAGAGACACGTAAAATTGGCGATGGAAAATGAAGGAGACAAGAACAACAGGCGACAAACGTGAAGGGAGAGTGAGAGGAGCGCCAGAGAGAGAAACAAACGCAAACAGGAGCTGAAGAGGATATGGACAGAACGCAGAAAAGCATGGCAGTTGCGAAAACGTGTCTATTCTCGTTCCTTCCCCTTTCCTATCGCCATATCTCGTGCCTTCCCATGAGCATCTTTCTTATTTTCTGCCTCTTTCCTGTTTGGGTTGTTGATCGTTAGAGCGTGTCCGGTGAGAATGCAAACGACAGAAGGAACGACGGAGGAAAACCGGCGGAGAACGGAAAACAAAATGACAAGGAAATAAAAACGAGTCCTTGCGGCTGTTCTCTTGTCTCCTTGTGCTTTGCTTCTTCCAATTTCCTTTGCCGTCCCGAAAATGCGTGTCTGAGACATTTTAGTGGCAGACTTTCTTGTTTTCCTGCTTTCCTGCTGTTCTTTTCGCCCCAACATCCAAACGAGCCATTCCGGCTGCAAGGGGCAAACGGTGTGATGCAAAGCGCCTCGAAAAGAAATTATCATGACAGGAGAAGACCGCAAAAGCAAGTTCATCCGTTGCCATCTTGATACAAGTATTCTTCCTCGTCCCAAAATTAAGCATTGGCGCAAGGGGTCCGCCGACGCACACAACAGACGAGGGCGACGCGCTGCAGACGGGACGGGTAGGTAGGGAGACGGGGCGGCAGCGGAGGTGGCGGCAAAGGCTCCTTCTCGATCTGGCTCTATTCGGGAGCTTGTTGATAGGGCAAGTGGTGCCTTGCATCGTTGCGAACAGAAATAGAGACTCCCTCTCTGCGGCGTGCACTTTCGCCTTGTGCAACCTGTCACTGTAAAGCTTGCACGACGAACGGCCAGCAAGGCGCATGGGCTGAAGACGACAGCCAACGAGACGCGACCTTGAAATTAGGAGCCTCCTATTCTCCTATTTCTTATTTTCTTTTTCTTTTTCGTCTGAAGTTCATCCGAACTCGGCAAGATCCCCCCCGGTGCTGAAATGAACGGTCCTTTTCGCCTGCATCTGCATTGCATGCTCTGTCGAGCTTGTTCGTGTTCCCCGTCGAACGAACTTGGTTCCTGACTAGTCACTGGCCTGGGGCCTTGGACTAACGTGGCTGCCCATTCTTGCGTAAGGCACCGGCGGCCCCCAGTTTCAGTTTCGTACGCGCCTTGCGCGTCCAGGGGCGATTTTCGTCTTGTCTGAAATCTGAAAGAAGCAACCTCGACATCAAAACTGTCATTTGAGCCAACATATCGTCCGTCGCATGCACCGCCTGGCGATCTCGACATTGTCTTTGCCCTGCGTCCGTACTTTTGTCGACCTTCACAGGCACGTCGTAAATTGACATCTTTCCCAGCGCATCGAGGCACCGCTACGTTTCAGCTCGTCAGGGATGGCCCCCGTTCGACTCGTTCATACGGAGTAGTTCACCTTTACAAGTACCCCATTGCCAATATTTGCAGATCTCTTTCCTCTCATCCTGGCAGCACATCTGTCCATCAGTTGACCGAAACTGGCACTAGCATCTGGCCCAATGGCTCGCTTGGGCACTCCGCAATATTCACCCCTGGTTAGGCCTGGCAGCACACACTCTTTTCTCTTGTGATCGGTTTCTCTCTGTGACCCGTCCATACTCTGATCAGACACACCTGCATGCACTTTAATTTGCATCTTCTCGGTGTTGAGGTTGTCCTAACTCGTTTCTCTCTCTGCTCGTTATCTGTGTGATTTGACGATGGGCCCTACGACGTATCTTGAGCTGCTCTCGGCAGGGGCGTGCATATGGTTTTATTCCCATTATTTCTCTTTTTTTCTGAGTTGGGTGGACACAAGGGTCTGCCCCCAGTGAATTGGCCTGGGCTTTGGGCACACACCCCTGTTGCGATCGGAAGGAAGGCCACAATAAAGAGGGTCGTTCGATGGGCCAGATGGGCTCTCCCAGATCGGAGGATTTTCTCGCCTTTGTCGCCCTCTTCCAAACACTCTCATTGCCATCTGGCTTGCGCCACTGACAAGGTTGTAAAAGAAGACTGTCAGATGGTCTATCGGCGTCGATGAGAGTTTATCAGAGTCTACGGAGTATTCGAATATATTGTGGTGGTATTTACCTCCCGCGAATTGCTCGGGATCCGTGTGCATTTCCTCGTCCCTCGTCTGCCGTTCGACGCACGTCCGCAATCTTGTTTATCTCGTCAAAATTCGATGCGGTTAGTGGACAAAGTGAGTGGGCATGGGATGGTGTGGACTTGGGTTTTGCATCTTTCTGCTCTCTGGATTCGTACCTCGTAGTAATATACCGAGCGCCATTCCAAAGACAGCCTTTGTACAAATGGGACTAAGACGGAGAGCGACGCAGCTGAGTTCGCATCGTGAAATTTCAGCGTCCCTTTTTGGTACGGACTACCACGATAGCCCTTGGCGTCTCCTTCATGGGTCAGGTCAGGTCAGCATTCGCCAGGTACACACGGACGGCAGATCTACGGAGTGGGCACGTCCCGAGAGATGGTCCAGGAACCCATCTGCCTGACGACCACATCTTCACCAGGCACACTTTCTTTGCTCTTTATTCCCCTGTCTTTTGTGCCATCACCGTCTGCATGATTTTCCCCTCGGACTCAAAAGAGAGCCGTCGCTTTCTGTCGACAATGTGCCCCAGGAAAGAAGGATGACAAAAAGAAGAAAACATGCTCAGGCGCAAGCCACAGTCCCGACGGTTCGCCTGTTTTGGCCTGGAGCGGGAGATGTCTCCGCCGCCCAATATGGCCAGGCTATGAGTAATACTCCGTCCGTCGTATGGCGCGCCTGCATAGAGCGCGGGCTTTGCGACGGCATCGACAAAATAGCCCGGACTCGTAGCGAGTTGATTGGACTTTTTTCGTCTTTTTTCACTCTCTTCGGAGGATTGGTGCCTACATCATTTCTTGGCCCTCTGCGGCTGTTTCCAGCCCTTTGGCACGCACACTGGGCTGTTTGTGGTGGCTTGCATCTCCGGTGCTGTCTGATCTTTCCCCCTCTCTCTCAGTGAGTGTCTGTGAGCACGTTTGCACGCCACGCCAAATTGTACAAGACCTGTACCTGTAGTGCGCGAGAAGCACATACCTGTGGCTTTTTTCACTTCCATTCACAGTCTCGACTGTCCTTTGTTTTCTTTTCATTTGGCATTCCATACCTACCTGATGCCACGCCTCGGAGCCGAGAACCCGCCTGTCCACATGGTCAAGGTCCATTTTGGAGATCCATTTTTGTTTGCTTTGGGACGTGATCGTCCTGTGCCTGTGTCTCTCCTTTCTTTTGTCGTTCGTTTTTGTCTTGCGTCTGTCTTTGTCTCGCTTGCTTTCGCTCAGCGCCCGACACACGACGCTCCGACATGGACGGAAATAGGAAAGACACAAAAAGAACGATGAAAGAGCATCAAACAACAAAACACGTCGTACGACGTAAGCCTCCCGACGTTGCTGGCGCAATTAATAGCCTGGCACACCACCACACTACCCCCGGGATGCACATTTGCCAGTGCCAGGGTCAGCCCTGTCTCTTTCGACGGTGTCCCCTCCCAGGCGTAAACCCTGACTGAGCATCCGGCAGCCTCCCGGAGAGATCGACACTCGACCAAAATCAAATGTGCCTATTTTATGTCAACGCACAGGAGGATGCAGCGTGCAGGAGACCCGCATCCAGAGAAAATAGATTGAATCTCTTGTTTAAATCTATCCGCGCGCCTGTCATTTCGGGATCAAAGCAGGGAGCAAGGCGACATAGATCAAATATACATTGGGCAATTAACTTTAACCCTTGCAAGTACGGGGTACTTTGTACTGCCATTAAAATAGACAAGAGACGGCGACATAAATTCAGGAACAGGCACGTCTTTTTCGACAGCGTCGGGATTGGGATGCACACCTTTTAGTTGTCTGTCCTTGGAACATGCACGGTGACGGAGTATGCGCCTCGAACGGAGTAATCGGTAACAAGAACAAAAACGAGAGAGAGACGATACGACCTCGACGACGTCGCGGTTCCTCTTTCTTTTGTTCCCTTTGTACTCTGCCCTGGCACTTGCCATTTTTAGTGTTCTATTGTAGGCAATACGAGATGCGCTTGAAGGCGCCAGGCACCGAAACAAAACATGTCCGCTGTGGATTGTGTTTATTTTTATTCTTCGTATCTTCCAACTACATTTTTGCCCACATTGCCCTTCTCGTTTCTCTTTCTTTCTCTGCACGCCCGCCTCCCTCCCTCCTCTAAAACCGAGCCGAGACAGCAACGTCTTTCGCCTTGCGTGTCTTGGTCGCTCATTTTCCAAGCGGGCTCGCTTCTGCAGTCGGTTTCGGCGTGCATGCGGAATACGGCGTATCACAAGGGTGCTCAAGATGCAGGACAAGCACGGGGTACACGGGCTCGGGGTAAAGATACAAGTCCTGGCGAGATAGAATACATATCTCGTCCCATATCTTTGATCGTCCCTCCAATTCTGTTGGCGTTCCTCCACTTCGGTGTGTGTAAGTACCTTGCCGCTGTCCCCTGGTCGCTCTTGCCTCCGCGCGGCGACAGAGCTTCTTTAGAGGTATCTCTCTCTCTCTCTCTCTCTCTCTGTGTGTGTCTTGCTTCTCCTCTCTCGCTCCGTCTTACAGGCACCGGTGCGTCGCACACTAAGGCACAGGAACGCACCAATGCACAAATGCACAGGCCGCGCCCTGCCCCCATTGGGTCACCCCGCCCTTTCGATAACAACGGGCGGCAGAGCCCTGTTGTCCGCTGCCGCTTTCCGTCTCTCTTTGCGCTCTCTTTGCGCTCTCTTGTTTCTGTTGCTTCGTGTTGGTTGTTGCAGTCGCAGTGCAGTTGCTCTTTCCTTGCTTGTCTTACCTCGTAGTCTTGCGTAAACCCAAAAAGTGGATCTCTCCCTGGGCACATTGCGCAAAATGGGCAGGCACACACGCCCTGTTCTGCCCCCCGCGCCTGCCCAGTTCAGTGGTGTGTGCGCACCCCGCCTGCCGCCATTGGCACGCCGGATGTGCCTGCTTCAGGGAACGGTGGCGTTCCTGCCTCTTGCCAGGCACTGTGGCCCAGAAGTTTGCTGTTTCCCTGGATTCCACACGTCACCTGCCACCAGTCCCTCCAATCCTTCCTTCCTGCCTGGTTTTCGTTTCCTGCCGTGACTGCTGCTTTCGTCATTTCCTCCGGTCGGCTCTTTCTTCTTGTGCCTTTCCCCCCTCGTCTTTTCTCTCGCATCTTGCATCCTTTGACTCTCTCGCTTTCCCTCCACTTTCTCACACCTTGCCAGCCTCTCTTTTGACACTTTCACACTCCCCTTGAACAAGTACACACCCTCCTTTATTTTAGCGACAGCCCGCCATCCTCCTTTCACCCTCAATCAAACTGCACCAACTGCGGGTTCCTCTCTTTTCGCACACCCACCAGACCAACCAGCCGCCATTCCTACCATCCATCACGCACACCAAGTGGGCCCGCCGTCTGGACGCAACAACGAGGTACGCCTGCAAAAACGATAAAGCGAACAAGACTTGGAAAGAGAAGAGAGCAGCACAAAGGGCTGGGCTGAAAGAAGTCCAAAGGACAGAAAAAGCAAAAGAAACGGGGCGCCCCCAAGAAGGGAAGCTGTCTGCCAGCCGCAAGATTAGCAAGCCGGCAAACGCTCTCCTCTTTTTGTCTCTTGTCTCGTCTCTTTCGGATCTCCTTGTCACTCGTGGCCTGGCCGTTTTCTGGCTGTCGCTCATCGCTCGTCCCCTCTTCTCCCTCTCTCCCACATTGTCTCTCGCTTCTCCACCAGCTCTGATGCGCCATTGAAGCTCACGAGGCACAACCTTTTGGCAAGCGACGGCACGAGAGACGAAAGACGAGAAACGAGGAACGGTAGTCAGAGACACGAGAAAAAGAAAAGAAAAAGAGAAAAGAAAAAAACCAGAGAAAAAGACACAAGAGACGACGACACTGCATCCTCGAGTACCTCGTACATCGACCTGCAGATGGATGGCCGCCACTTCCTACTGGCCTCCTCCACCACCACCCACCCCCTCGCTCTCGCCCCCCTCCCCCCAGTCCGTCCGCCGCCGCCGCCGCCGCTACGAGGGTCTCGACGCACTTGCTTGACGACCCCTGCAACCTAGCAAACCTAGCAAACATACCAAACCTTCCCGCTCCACCTGTCACTTGCACTCGCCTTTCCCTTCCGTCATCTGGCCTTGCTCCTCTGCTTTGTCTCCTCTTTTGTCTGTCTTTCAGTCTTTCTGTCTTGTCTGTGTCTCTCTGTGTTTTCTCGACGATTTCTTTTTCTCCTCCGCCTCATCCTCCTCTTGTTTCCCTTCTTCTCCTCCCTTCTCCGCTTTCCCTTTTCTCTTCTTCTTTCCCTCTCTTATCCTCTCTCTCACCCACTCGAACGCTTCCCATCGTCATCGTCTTTTCCTGCTGCCTGCTCGAGCAGCCCTCGCCAACCCCCCCTCCACGCACCCGCGGCTGTGAGCAGCCGGGCTCTTTCTTACGGCGATCTGCATAAGATCAAGAGAACCATCTTGCAAAGAGGGCGCCGCCCGCCGCATTGCCGCCCACCATGCAGCGCGTTTCCTCTTTGCTCCCGCACTGGGACAGGGCCAAGCCGGCTGATGGCGCATCCAATCCCGGCAATACAAGCAATACCGGCGGCAGCAACACTTTTGCTGGAGTTGGTGCTGCCAATTTCTCTGCGGCGGCGACATCGAGTACAGCCGCCAACAGCATCGGCTACAGCTTCAACAACAACCGTAGCAGCACCAGCAGCAGCATCAGCAACGCCAACAACAACAACCGGAATAGCAGCAACAGCACCCAGCTGCGCAATGGCCGCTCGTTTGCCAAAGTCTTTAGCTGGGCCGACCGCATTGGCGGCCACAAGACGCTCTCCGTGTCGCCCAGCATCGCCAATGCCGCCTTAACACCCTCGCCCTCTGGCCAGATGGGCCGCGAGGCCTACTGGCCGACTGTGCTCGATCGCGAGTGCGAAAAGGCCGCGCGCATCCTCAAGTCGTTCTGCAGTATGTTTTCGGCATCGCCTTTTTCTTACCATTAACCTCGCTCCCCGTCTCCTTTCTCTTTCTCTTGTTGTGTCTTTTGCGTAGGGTTCGAATCTAACAATCTTCCCAGCCGACGGTTTCCTCGACGAGGCCGACCCCGCACCAACCAGCCCGACAAGTCGCGCAAGCATGACCAGCCTCACATCGCCGCGCTTCTCATCAAGGCGCTCTGCCGATGTGCCCCCCATGTCGCCCACAACCGGCCTGACGCCCGCCAAAAAGAAGATCCCGCCTCGCATCATCCAAGAGGCCGTGGGTCTCGCCATTTTCTCCTGCATGCGCTCGGGCCTCTGGATGTCCGGCTCCGGCGGCTCTGGCATCCTCATTGCGCGCAAGGCCGACGGCACCTGGTCGCCACCCTCCGGCATTCTCCTGCACACCTCCACCGTCGCGTTCGTTATGGGCGTCGATATCTACGACTGCGTCCTTGTCATCAACAGCGTCGCCGCATTGGAGCTCTTTACTCGGCCACGCATTACTCTGGGCGCCGACGTCCCGCTGACGGTCGGACCGCTCGTCACCATGGGCCTGCTGGAAAACGACTTGCGATTGAATCATGAACTGGGCAATACTGTGTTAACATACCTCAAAGCCCGCGGCCGCCACAGCCCCGCGCAGCTTTCCGGCTCCCTCGTCACCGAGCGGTCCAACGAGAACGAGCGCTTCTACTCCGATGACGGCTCCGGCAACGGCTCGCAACCCATCGACATTCTGGACATCCTTGCGGGCAACGTTCGCAAATCCATCCCCGAAATCCTCCCCCTCTTCGAGGCCATCAAGGCCGCCGAGGGTCGCATTGACTTTGACACGGCCACCATGGACCGCCTGTCGCAGCAGCCGGCACCGGGCGACGCCGACATTGCCGACACCCCGGGCATCCTGACCCCTGCCTCTCCGAGCTCCGCCACCTTTGGCGTCCCCGACGCCGCCGACCCGGACCCCTTTGGCATCATTGCCCTCGAGATGGCTGGCTTGGAGATTCGTGAAGCTGGTTCCAAGCACAGGCCCACAAGCCACCAGTTTGACTACAACAACGCAAGTCCCACCAGTCCTATTTTTGCTTCTCGTTTCAGCCGCCAGAGCGCCGACGTCGCCGCCCTGGAGAACGGCAACCGCGCAAGCTACATGTCCACCCGCACACAAGCAACATCAATGACTGATGCTTGTACACAGACGACAGACGTGGCCGGCACCCCGGATACGTCTCTCAGCCCTACCCACTCGGACGACGGCAAAGACGCCCAGGCGAACAACAGCAACAACATGGCGAGGAACGTGCCGTCTCCCGTGCCAGAACTGTCTGTGCAGGCCGCACCAATTGAGCCCGCCGAACCCACCGAGCCAATTATGCTTGTTGCACCGACCGAACCCGAGGACGCCACAATTGGCCTGGTCATGTCCAGCAGCCCACCGCCCCCGCCGCCAAGGAACCGCCCTGTGGCTACCGACTCCGCCACCGACACATCAAGCTCAAGGTACCTCACGGTTGACCGCGGTATGGAGACCGATGACCAGTTGTCCGATGGCGCCGAGACCACGGCGACCAGCCACTTTGTGGAGGACGAGCGGAATGAGGATGCGGATGATGAGGACGAGGAGACCGATGGTTTTGGTGATGAGGGCGGCAACGGGACGCTGGACGATGCCGACGACCTCGATGACCTTGACGACGACGACGACCTGGATGATGACGAAATGGAGGAGGAGCCTGTCATTTTCGAGGTCGCCTCGACCACCGTGCGGCCGGTTCGCGTCGCGCCCGCGCAGATGGCCACACAGGTCGCTCAGGTCATCCAGGCCAAGGGTGCCCTTGTGAACATTCCCAAGCGCATTGCCCCGCCCCTCCCGCTGCGCAGCCCCGCGCGGACATCGAGAGCGAGCAAGAGCGAGTACGGCGACCTCTCCGCCATTGGGAGCCCGCTCCGCCACTCGTTCCAGAGCAGCGTGACGTCAGATGCCCCGGCCGAGTCGCTCGACGCCGAGACCGTCAAGACGACCGGCCTGGCCGAGTCTGCCATGGAACGCACGCTTGCTGTTTCTGTTGCCGTTGCGGAACAGGAGTCTGCGACGACGTCGGCCTACGAATCCGCCGCCGACATGACCGTGGTGGAGAAGACGAACTCAGTGGACGGTGTCGAGCTGCCCTCCACTCCACAGGCTGCTGAGCCTACGACCTCGTCGATTGACGACTCCGATCGCGAGCCGCAGACGCCCCGCCCGGACGGTGCCTTTGACCACACCTCCACGGGCGCGCAGAACCAGAAGCACGAGAATCTGGACCTGAATGCCGACCACCTCAACACATCGACCCTCGCGGTGTAATCGAATGACCACGAAACAGACATACCCACGTTTTTGACCCGTTTCGGGCTTAAGCATCTGAACACCGAATAATATGGAACGACAGGAAATACGACTCGACTTACAGAGAGGCAATCCTATCTTAATGATTGGAGAGAGTTTTGGGAACAAAATATATGAAAGACGAAGAGGACGTGTACAGATAGACCTACCCCGTACGGGAGGCGGGCCAGGCGGCATTCATACCCGGCGTTATATTTTTTTTTTGGTTTCTTGGGATATCTTTTTTGGTCGTCGCGTCTGGGACTCCGTTCCTCGTTTTTTTGCGACCGAAGAGAAAAAAAAGGACACGGGGTTCTTCATTGCTTGGGGCTTTCCTGCTTGGATCTGTATATACCCCCCTTGCAAGGCCTTTTATTTTACTTAACTGCTTGGTATTTTTGGTATATTGGTTTATTGTGGTTTATTGGCTATTGGTTACCTTTTTTATTGGGGTTTTATGGGGTTTCTTGGGAGAAACAGACACGGCAAGCCATCTTTACCTCATTGCTTTTAATTCCATCACGCCGTTTACGTCACCACATACCTGCTCTGCAAGTGCTGTGTTATCCCAATATGTCGTACCGGTGATAATCTTGACTCGTGTATTTTGTTTAAGAGCGCTTTTCATTTGTATCACGAACGGATTGCTATTGTATAAATCAAATCAGATCCTTGATTGTTTTTGAAACAGAGTATGTGGTAGGCTCGTTGGCACTACTATCCCTCGTATGAAGATGACGTAAAAAAGACGAATAAAGCTTAAACGAGAAAATGAAAAAAAAGATAAGAAACATTTAAACACCCATCGTCCTTGACCAAACCTCGTCCTTGAGGTCGCGTCGTGCATGTACAAGTTAAAAAGCAATAAAAAAAGAAGAAAATAGCAAAAACAAGACCCAGATACGCATCCCTATGCAGCCCGCAAAACCCGAGCCCGGTTTCTACCGTTTTTTGTCCTTGCCTTTGTATGTCCTGAGCATCTGATTCTATTCGAACAAGTCTACTCTGCCACCACACCCTCCTTTAAAAGTCAAAATCGCCTTCACCGTCCTCTTCCGGGCCAGCGCTCTTCTTTGGCCGGCCTCTCTTGCGGCGCTGCTGTGAGCCGGACCGCTGCCGCTTCTTGCGCCCCCCCGGCGTGTTACCGCCCGCCTTGCGCTTCCGGCCCCGGTCGAGCCCGCCGTCGTCTTCGCCGCCACTGGGAGTCGCCGGATCGTCGTCATCCATGCCGTTGCCATCGTCCTCTTCGAGCTTAAAGTCCGAGTCGACCGTCAGCAACTCCACGAGGCCCTTGCACCGGGCCACCATGAGAGCCTCGGAGTCGAGGCCCTTCATAATGACGCTCATCTCTTCCCAGAACTTGTCGCCCGTTATGCCTTGGACTTTGGTCGGAGCGCGCGTCAGGTCGCGCGTGGCGCCCTTGGCCTTGTTGCCGTCGCGCTTGAGGCCGTACTGGCGGCACAAGAAAGTGCGGGCCTCCCACAGGCAAAGAAGCACCATGCAGCCGGTGGCAATCTGCTTCAGGCGGCGTGGGTCCAGGCCAGGGCGGAGGGGAGGGCCAGCGGGTACCGGTGTGGCGTTCTCGGCCACGTCGGCGCCATTGGGAACGACAGGAGCTTCCTTTTGGCCACCGGACGGATCGAAAATGTCGGCTTCAATGGCGTGTGAGATGGTCACACCCGTTGTGTGGACGATCTTTTCCATAGTTGAGACGAGCGACTGCAGTTCGGCCACGGTGGCGAACTCGAAGAACGCCATGTTCTCGATGACGAAGCGAGCAAACTCGAGATGGTGCGGGATCTCCTCCGAAACATCAAGCTTGTTGGGTTCAAAGTCAATCTGGCCACACATCTTCTCCAGCATCCGGCCGCGATTCTTGGACTTGCTGTCTTTGACGACATCCATCAGGTGGTGCAGCTTCGAAGTGAATGGCTCTGTAGTGGCGCCACGAGTGTCGTTGATCACATCGCGCTGGTACTGGAACACGGTCTGGACGGCCTTGACATATTCTCGCTCCAGCACTGTCTCGTACTTGTTGTGCAGTGCACGATGCTCTCGGTATGCCAGTTCGGTCATCTTTGGCATTGTCGACGTTTCCAAGGTGATCATTGTCACACCAGTCTCCTTGGGGTGCACGAGACCTTGCCGGCTGATGCTGGCAAGAATCTCAGCAGCCAAGTATGCCTCCTCACTGACCGAGCCGAGCGCAATGCGTGTAATATCACCCATAAACCGCTGTGTTGTCGCGCTGGCAACGTCGTCGTGGTTGGTGCCACCCATGACTGTGAGCTGTCTTTTCTTAGTAGCACCGTCACCATCACGGGCCAACTTCACGCCGTCGTTGCGTGCCGCCTTCTGAGCCTTGGTCCCGTCCGAAGCCGTCTCGGAACGCTGCTCTTCCTTTGTGAGGAACTCTTTCAGAGACTGCATTATTTTGACCTCGAGACTGGGGTCCTGCTGCTTGAATGCAATGTGGAAAGAGGTGTAGACGTTCTTCTCGACAAAATTGCGCGGCCACGACTGGCAGATCAGGCCCATTGCATCCAGTGCGATTCTCCGTATGGCGAGGGGCCAGGGCGGTATCGAGATCGGACAGAGCGTGTCAACCATAAGCTTCGACACGAAGGAGAAGTTGTAGGATGGGAATTGACTCCGGAATGTCTCGATTTCGCTGTCAAAGTCGCAGTGTTTTCCGGCCATGCCAACGATCAGCGCATAGCGTAAAAATCTCTTCGCTTTCTTGTCAAAGTCCGAGTCACTGTCCGTCATCTTTTCTTGGTTGACCACGCCCCGAATGGCTGAAATAACAACTCGCACGAGCGGTTTTGGGTCTTTCAAGAGCACGCTGACCACCCATATGCACCCCATCACGTCGTCTAACAGTGTTCTGCTGACGGTGACAACACTCGGTAGCAGGTTGTTTCGAATCTCCTCCAAGAACGGCTTCATCACGCTCGACAGTTGTGGAAGCACACGGCTGTAAATAACCACGACCGCGCGAGCCGTAGCCATGTCTTGAGCTGTCTTCACGTTCTTGACATTGACGATGTGTGATTTCAGAAGGCGAATTTGCTCAAAAGTGAAGAGCCGTGGGTCGGCCTTGGCAAAGATCATCATCAGCTGAAGAGCCTCATTTCCGGAGGGCACGGATGGGTCGTCGCTTTCGGGATTGTCGGCGAGGTCGCACATGACTGCAACAAACCGCTTGCAGACATCGAAGTTTGCCGTCGCGGCCTTGGCAGTGGGCGACAAAATGGCTTGGAAAACCCTGTCCAGGATAGGCGTGATTGAGCCGTTTTTCACCGTTTGCAAAATCAAAATGACATGCTCGGTCAAAGACGATTTTTCGGCTGTCGTCTCTGTGCCAGCGGCAGTAGCCGCAACCGTGTCGGCAAAAGGCGTCACCCAGACCTCCTCGATTGTCTGGCGTGCTAGGTCTCGGACACCTTCATCGGGATCCTGGATGCGGTGGAGAAGGCCGTTGGCAATGTCGCTACGGATCTCCTTCGAATGGTTTCGCAAGTAGACATCGCGTGCGATCTTGATGGCACGCTTGCGGACGCCAACACCAGAGTCCAAGAACCGATCGATGACGGTCTTGATCATGGTGGTCTCCAGGTTTGGTCGGAGGGTGATAGCGCGACTGACCAGACCCAGAGCGGAGTCTCGAACTTGCACCGACGAGTCAGCACAGCACTCGCGGATGAGACGGCCGACGATCGAAGCCGGATTGTCGAAAATGGACGGGTCTGTCTCGAGAACTTCTGTGATACTCTTCAGACTCTTGCTGCGGACAGTGGCTTGGTCGCTGCCCATGCCCATGGCTAGGATATTGATAATGTCGTTAAAGGAGCCGCCTAGCGGTGACCTCAGTGCGACAATGGCATAGGATAGCTTCGCCTGTGCCGCAGAGACGCCCTTGAAGGCACGGTTGCCAGACATGCCTCGGCCGTCCTCGATCATGACACGTAGACGGTAGGCAATTCTGCCGAGATCTCTGTTCTGCCGCTCTAGGAGTCGGTTGTCCCGCGCCTTGCTGCTGTCACCACCCTCGTCGTCGTCGCCAGCGGCGGCGGCCGCAGCGGCGGCTGCAGCTGCAGCCTCTGCACGTGTCGAGTACAGGCGACAAACCCGAGCAGCCCAGTCAGCAACGGTATAGGAAATGGCACCGCGCAAGTGAGGATCCTGTGAGCTTCGGTCCTCAAGGTATTCTAAGGCGGGGGAGAAAGGGCCCTTCCATGCGAGGAACTCTTCCGCTGGAGGATTGTCGCTCAGCGCTGCCCCAGCAAGATTGGAGAGCAGCCGGTCCAGCTCGTCGGGGCCCGTGTTTTCGGGCGAGTTCGCAGACTGGTGAATTGTCGACCGCAGCTTTGCAAGAGCCGCTCCGATAACACCAAGCTCCTCCAGGGCCATGTTCTTCACGGGCGCGGGGATCTTGTCGTTCTCTGTCAGCTTGAACATGGCCATCATGAGAAGGCGGAGAAGAAGCTCTGCAGCCGGCCAGTCCGGGGTTTCTAGGCATGCGGTGAAATCTTCGACAAAGAGATCCAGAAGATTCCGGTACGGGGTGTCGGCCGACTTGGACGATGTCTGCGCCCGTTCCACGATGAACTTGATGACGTATTTGGCATGGACATACGCCGTACTGTTCAGAGGAGAAGTAGCATCCGTCAACTCGGCAATCGACAGCTCGTGCTCATAAGCGCCTTCCTCTTCCGATGCGATGGTAGCCACAGGTGCACTGGGTGCCTGGTTCGGCTCCTCAGAGTCCTTTTCGTCGTCCTCCATTGCTTCATCGATGATTCCCGACGATGATTTTTCCTTCTCAGCCACGCGCCCGGCACTGGCTTGTACAAGGCGCATGATGAGGGCTGACACTGGTTGGATGCTTTTGCCGTCCGCAAGCTTGAACTGTCTGGCACTCAGCTTTCCGACAGGCAGCTTTTCCAGAGATGTGAGAATATCGTCGAAAATACCACGGCGCTGCATCGGTTTCTTGACAAAAATCTGTGACAGCATGTCCATGGCCGCCAGTCGAAGGCCGTCAAAGGCTTGGACACCTAGGACAGAATCACGCTCCGTGTGTGCGTTTTCGACGAAGATCAAGTGCGAGGCACAGAACTCGAGCGAGTTGATAACAAGCTCAGACAAGTCGATCGCCTGGACTAGCGTGGTCATGCCAGAGAAAAGACGCTGCGTAGCCATGAACAAAGGCGAGATGGCCTTCTTGTACGATGCAAGCTGCTTGAACCGCCGCTCCAGGGGACCCGAGCTGCGCAGCTCGGCAATCGGAACCACCGCATTGTCCATGACATTCTTGAAGAGATCGACAGACGATTGGATGGCGTTTTCGGAGTACAGCTGCTTGTCCTCGCGGCCGCCTGCCATGATCTTCAACGACAGGCGAGCTGCTCTGAGTCCCGTGTCAGCAAAGCGTAGCTGAGCAACCCATTCGTCGACTTCAGACTCGGTCGCCTCGGTGCTGAGCTTGAGGTCCAGGCTCAAGGCATGCCGCAGAGCGCCGTCGCAAAGGCGCTGCAAGTGTAGGAGGTCGTCAATAGGGACGTCTCCAAAACAGCCTAATGTGATGGCCTTGTGGATGGTGCTCTGTGCCTTTCTCAAGGCATTGTCGGTGAGTGTCGGCTCGTCGTCCGCGGTCATGGAGATGAGGGCGACATTGCCCGGCTGCTTGTTCACATTCATCTCAGCTTCGAAAATGTCCTGGAAAAGACGAAGGAGCTCCTGGAACGCGGCTTCTGCTCTCTGGCGCTGGTCTAGGTCGCTGAAAAAGTCCTGGGTGTTGTCATCCGGGACGTCCGCAACCACCTGGTAGTCCTGTGGGTTGAAGCTCGGCGCAGCTGCAAGCTCAATTGTTATGGAGCCCGTTGTGTCTTGTGCTACCTGCCCAGGGACCGGAGGTTTTATTGGCGTCTCTTTTCTTGGGACGGGAACGGGTACGGGTGTCTCCTTTGGCGCAGTGGATGGAGCCACCGTGATGCTTTCGGTCTTTATCGGTGCGTGCAGTCCGTTCGTCTGTGACGAGGTGCTGATTGGGCTTTCGTCGACGACAATGGCGTCAGGGGCATATGACGGCGGGAGTGAGGGAATGCTAATCTCAATCTTGGCCATGTTGTTTTTCGCGTGCGCTTGTGCATTTAGTGAAGCACCACTGGCGTTAACGCCGTTGCCGGTGGTGCTGCCGTTGCCTGCCGCGCTCTCTTTCGCTTTTGAGGACGTGCCCGACTTTTTGATCGGAGTGGACTTGGGGTTTGGAGCCGTTGACGCCTGGGGTGTGTTGCCGTTTGGCGGCGGCGGCTGGCTGGGAGACTCTGGGCTCGGGTAGCGGAAGGGGATGCTGGCTTTCTCGAACACGGCCTTCGTTATGGGCTTCAGGTTCGATGCAGGGCTTGGGGTCGATGGGTCCGACGGTGTCGCGCCGTTCGACTCGCTTCCGCTTGCTCGAGGCAATGGCTTGAAGTTGCTGCGATGTGTTAGGAGCGAGAAGACATAGAGCGAGTTTGCGTCACAAAGGAAAAAAACCAGCACAGGTCTGGACATACAACTGGGGGACCCTGCCGTTGGCCAGAAGCTGGTGCAGGTCGTCCACGCTGCGTTCGGTTAGAGAAGCAGGCTGGCCAAACGCATTGTTGTTCAGCGTGTTGAACTCTTGCTGCGATACAAGCTGTGACAACTCGTTGGAAGCTGCCTTGGCTGCCAGGGTGGGAATTGGGATGATGCCTGTGTAGAACTCGAGTCAATAAGCTGTTCACATAGGCCTTGGTAGCCTCGCCATGGCAGACAGAGGAGAGGGGGACTGGGAGACGGACGCGTTTCTAATGGCGAGATGGAGGTAAAGGGCGAGTATGGAAGCGCTTCCGAGAAAGCAAATGGCCTCATGAACTTTTGCGGGCCGGATGACGACGGCGGCGGTGGGGGCGCGGGTATGGGTGGTTGATGGAGGGCTGTGGGCGAGATTGTGGTGGCCGATGTCGACGAGGCGGCAGAGATGGAGATAGCCAGCGGCTCGGCCTTGGGCAGCTGAGATGAAGGCGGATTGGGATTGAGCAGCAGCATGCTGGGGTCGATGCCCCCGCTGCCGTTCTGGAACCCATTCTGTTGGGGCTCGTGGTGCTCGCCGAGCAGGATGCTGGGGTCGGCCATGGCAGGAGCGACTGCGCTACCCGCCGCGCATGGCAGGTGCGACTCTGTGCGGCTTGTGGGGATGGAAGGCGTCGGCGGCCGAGGAGGGAAGGGGCGACGGAGGCACGGCGTTCGTTTGTCGCAGCGGTCTCAATGACCGAGTCGCGGGCAAAGTTGATGGAAGGAGGTTGCGGCCTCGAATTGGAAGGAGCGAAGGGGCATGTGCTTGCGCCGAAGGAGAAGGCGCAACGGATTGGCGAAGAAGGAAAGAGCAAACCGGTAAATCCCCTAGGAAAAGCGCAAAACGACAGATACAAAATTGAAGGTAAATAGCAAAAAAAAATTAGACAAAAGACAAAGAGCCTTTCCCGGTTGGCGTGTTTGCAACTTGCGATGGGACAGTCAGGTTGGTTGGTGGATTGAGGAAGGGAGGAAAGTAAGAAACAGCGTACGGAGTTGGTGTGAACAGAGCAAATGGGGGCCGACAAGTTGGTGCGTTCTAGCGAATGAGCGCGCTAGACTCCTACTGCGCGACATGGGGGTGGAAAGGCAAGAGCCAGCCAATGGCGGGCCGCCACTGTGCAGCTGAGGCATGGTGGTCTGTGCGTAGCCGCTTGTCCCTTGCTCAGCGAGGATGAGGCAGGCGCCACCCAAATTTGACTGCCTGCATGCTTGGGAAAGAGCGGAGGAGATGTGGGGTCCAGCTTTTCACTTGTGAAAGGCGGAAAGAGCGAACAAACAGTTTGGTCCAAAATTTTTAGATCCGGCAGAAAAAAAGTTGACATTTTCGAGAAGCAGCGTCTGGCAGAACATTTTCTTTTTCAAGTTTGCTTCTGGGATGCGATTAGCGACTCTGACGACAGATACGGCATACTGTGCACACAATTCAAACAATCTTACATCACATCCTCGCAAACCGACTTTTCCAACTTGTTCTCGTCTCCCAACGAATCGCAATGGCTTCCATGGGATCGCTGGTGTTCTGCACCGACTGCGGCAACATCCTGCCCATGTCCACGGGCTCCAATCGCAATCTGCTCGTGTGCCGCTGCTGCGGCGCTGAAAACAAGGGTATGGTTATACCCATGAGACGAAAAATGGCTGGGCCTAGAGCGCCAGATGGCGAAGGCAAACACTGTTACTGACTCTGTTTTCTTCCAGACGCTGCTTCCGCCCAGACGATCTTGACCGAGTCCAAGCCCAAGGACTTCCCCTCGCCACTGCGCCAGAAACTGTCCTCGGTGCAGGTCGTGGAGAAGCACAAGGTCAACGGCGAGGCCACGACGAACGAGACGTGCCCCAAGTGCGGACGCACCGAGGTGCGGTTTACGACGGCGCAGATCCGCGGTGCCGACGAGGGTTCCACGGTGTTCTTCCGTTGCGACTGTGGCTTCAGATGGTCGCAGAACAACTGATCGGACACCGAGTTCGACCGCGGATATGGATACGCCATTCATGCCGACCTTTTTGTTTTCCTTTTCTGCCCGCGACCTTGCCACGAACCGCGGACCATCCTCAGAACTGCACTCGGAGCATGCAAGGGGCGCGAAACGGGAAGACCCTTATTCAATGATACCCATTTTACCCACGATTGTATTAACAGATAGAACAAGAGCATATAAAGCACAGCAATAAAAAACTCCATTAGAGTATCATATACAAACGCTACAGATTACAAAGATCCCAAACTTTTCATCTCCTTCTTTTTGCTCTTGCTTTTGCTTCCAAAAGAAATCAAACGAAGTAAAACACCAAAAAAATGCACAATGCGACTAGGCTGCAGACAAATGATAAAAGTGTAGGTGTCTACGCGGCCGTCGGTGCGGCCTGCGCGACCTCGGGGATCAGAGCATACTCGGTCTCGCCGCCCTGCTCAAACTCGGCCATGTCGAGGGCCACGATGACGCTCTCGCGCACCACCTTCTCCTTGTCGTGCAAAAACAGCTTCAGGGTGTCCTCGACGCCCTCCTCGTCGCCCAGGCTGCCCAGTGCCTCGGCCGCCTCGTGACGCACCATGCTGGCCTCGTTGACATCGCTCAGCGCGGCCGTCAGCGCCGGGATCGACGCCGGGTGCGACAGCTGGCCGAACACAAAGGCAACCTCGTGGCGGAACAGCGCCGAGCTGTCGGCGAAGCCCTTGGCCAGGGCCAAGACGGCCGGCACAGCGGTCGGCAGGTCGGGAGGTGAGGCCAAGTCGCGCAGGGCAAACATGGCGCGGTACCGCCGGAACAGCGGCAGGGTGGTGTCCATCAGGTCCTTCTCCAGGACGTCGACGCTCTGTGCGGCTTCGTTGTTGTCGACGACGTTTTGCGCCATCGGTGGCGCTGGGTCCACGGACGCAAAGTCGCTCGGGCGCAGGGTCTCTTGTGCGCGCTGGATTGAATTGGCCCACTCGATGCGATCGATGGCAATCTCGCAGGTCTCGCGCACGACGACCTCTTCGCCGGTGCGGTCGCGGTAGTGGCGGAGCAGGTCGAGGTCGGCGGCGTCGCCCAGGGCACCGAGGGCCTCGGCAGCCTCGTGGCGGCACATGGCATCTTCGTTTACATCGGCGAGGACATCGCGCAGAGGCGGCGCGGCGGCAGCGATGTTGCCCGTCTGGCCGAGACAGTAGGCAAGCTCGTGCTTGAGGAGGGCCGAGGGGGAGGCAAAGCCAGCAGCAATGGCGTCGATGGCAGCCTTGGCGGCTGGCAGATCGATGCCGTTCTCGCCAGTGCCCTCCGTGGCCTGCTTGGCCAGATGCTTGAGCGAGAACAGGGCGCGGAAGCGGATGGGCAGGGGAGTGGTCTCGTCGCAAAGAGACTTGCGGAGGGAAAGGACAGTCGCGTCGCTCGTGGCCGGAGCCTCGGGCTGGTCGGAGGGGGCCGTCATGATGAATATGAGCGAAGTGGGCTGTCCGCGGGTGGTCGTGATGAAATTTCCGAGAAACAACAAAAAATGTGGTGTTGGTTTTTTTTCTTCTTGTGTAAGGTGTTTAACACGACTCGAACAGGCAATTGATGGGCGCTATAAAATCTGACAACGTCCGAAGAATACAGTAAAATTCGCCGGTTCGGAGGGGCAAACACTGTTTTTTTAGGTGGGGTGCGTGGCGATTAGATAAGATAAGTCCTTATCGACATCGTGTTTTGGCTATCACGAGCAAAATGGCCCAGATCGAGTATCAACAACGACGACCAAACAAATGTGATCCTTCCCAGAGAGCGGTTTGTAGAAATTTCATCACTGGGCTATATTCAGAGATGCTAAAAATCATCGCCCTTAGATGAAAATTTGCAGCCAGACGCGTGCCAAGCAAAATGGGAGGGTGTTTGCTTTCGGTGTCGATATGAAACATCGGTGCTCGTTCGGCTGTGTCGTCAGTATTTGAAAATGGTGACAATACTTCGGATGTCGGAAGCGCCAGCGCAGTTTTCAGAGACAAAAAGACGTCTCGTGTGTCCGTGAGAGGGGTGGCGGAGATGTCGTGCCACGCGCGTCGGATAGGGATCGGCATGCATCCCTTGAGACTGGCAGATTGAATAAGACATGGTGTGAAACAAAAGGACAGCAAAAAGGACGTCAGAAAACCAATAAATTGATGAGAAACTGAAAGCAAACAAACCTATTCCAACACAGTACCTGTTACACTCGTGGGATGCCCAATGTAGCTCCGTATGCAAACCATTACCCGTAGACCCATGATGATCGTGATCCAAAATATAACAATAGCAAATGCGAAAAAAATGCACAAAATGCAACACGCAAAGCAGAAAGCAGATGGGTAATGCAACAGAACAGCCCCCCCCCCTCCCAAAAATACAAGAGCCGACAGACTTCCCGGTAAGACAAGAAACAAACAAGAAACACGGCAGGTAGCCAAAATAATACACGCAGAGGCCACTAGGCCCAGACTGCAGTCGGATGCAGCACTGCAACCGCGAGAAGAAACAGCAAATCAAGAAGCAGGTCGGGGAGAATCAACAGCATTTGCGACGCTGGAGTGCACGGTCGTTTCGGGGCGGGTCGCCAGACGCTCCCGTGCCGTTCGGGTCGACAGACACCTCTGGCGAAAAGCCTGGGGCGAACAGCCAGCTGCGGCGGTCGCGGCCCACACGGAAGCTGCCGCGCGGGTTGCTGCCGTCGTAGTAGCCGCCGCCGTAGCCGTAGCCGTGATTGCTCTCGCCGCCGCTGGCAGAGCCGTAGCTACCGTCGCCTGCCATGGACGGAGGGCCGCCGGGCGTCGAGGCCGCCGCTAGCAGGGCTTGCTGCATCTTGCGGTTCTGCTCGACAAGCTTCCGTGTGACCACGCGAAAGACCTCTTCGACGCCTTCACCACTCTCGGCTGAGATTTCATGGCATGCGTCCCAGCCCGCCTCCTGGCCCCAGAAGCCCGAGCTGCGTTTCGAACTAGGACTCCGAGGCTCGGGCGGGGAGAAGGGTGTTGAGAGTGGTACCGACGGGTTTGTTGAGGCACCGAGCCCCGGTGAGGCGCTGCCAAACCCGCCGGCTCCGGGCGCCAGCCCCGGAAAGCCGCCCGTGTTGCCCGTCAGCATGCTGCTGACAAGTCCGCCGGCGGTCGGTGGTGGTGTGCTGCTGAGCCCTGGGGCCAGATTCTCGGCAACATAGGCGATGCAGCGCTCAAAGGGGACTTCGCGTTTGGACGGATCGCGGGCGACAATGTCGGCCTTGGTGCCGACGACGTGGAGGACGATATCGGGGGGCAGGTTGCGGCGCAGCTCGGTCAGCCAGATGCCCATCTCGGTAAAGGAGTTGGCGTCGGTGATGCTGTAGCAGAGGATGCAGGCGTTGGCGCCGCGGTAGTAGAGGCGGGAGATGGAGCGAAAGCGTTCCTGGCCGGCTGGGGAGGGAGGGGAGATGTCAGTTTTCTTTCCGCTTTTCAAAATGAAAAAGACAAAAATAAAAAATAAAAAAAACATTACACAATGTATAAAAGAAAAGAAGAACGCGTCATGCACTGTTACACACCTGTGTCCCATATTTGCAAGCGGACGACTGTGTCCGAGTCCGAGTCGACGACGCGCTTCGTGAGAAAACTGGCGCCGACGGTCGACGTGACCTGCGACGGGTCAAACTGGCCTTTGCAAAAACGCGTCACAAGCGACGTCTTGCCGACGCCCTGTGAGCCCACGACGACGATCTTGGCCTCGAGCGAGGACATTGTCGATGGGGAGAGTGGCTCAGTTGCAGGCGTGTCGTGAAGGCGAGGCAAAGAACGAGGCCGTGGGGGGTGGGAAAGGGAGAGGAGGAGACGAAAGGAAGGAGGGCCGTCGACTATCGACAAAAGGGGAAAGAAGAGAAAGATAAATACGGAGAAGTGTTTGGCAAGGGGAATGGAGCGACCGGGGGTGTGTGCGGAGGGGGAAAGAGCGTGGCAGCGTGGCGGGCGGTGGAGAAGGCGCGGGTACGGTATGTACAAGTAGGCGTGCAATGGAGGGGAAGTTACGTCTTATGGTCAAGGTTCAAGGAAGGAAGGGGCCGGCACGGGATAGACAGGACCTCACAGCCAAAGAAGGAGCGAAGGAGCGTGACACGACAGAGGAGGGAAGGGAAAGTGCGGTTCTGGCGAGAAGACGAGAGAGCAACTTCTTCTTTGGGACGAGGCTGCACGGGTGGGCTGTGTCTCGATTCTGTCTATTAGGTGGGCCTTGTTTTGTAGGTGTTTGTCGCTATTGTTGACTATAAAGACCTCGATCTCTTATCTGGCGGCCCAGACTTACCAGCACCAGACCGACATTATCAACATTGCGTGATATTGACGATGCAACTGGGGAACACACCGAGCATTCGAAGAAGCGCAACGACGTCAGCGCCTCCTTGCGGCGGAAGAAAGAGAAACGACAAAAGGGGCCGAGCAGCCAACGAGAGGCGAGAGTTGGCACAAACAAAAAGGACATGGGACCCGTCTGCGATAGCCAGCCAGAGGGAAGGAGCGGCTGCCGTCAGATTGCCGGAAGGAGCGCATGCAGCGAGGGGACACCGAGGCGCTGCTCTTTCTTCTCATAGGCCGACTGTGGGTGGTGGAATGCGACACAGGCGCGGCCGCTGCAGTAGCACCGTTCTACAGGCGGTGCTAGGCTGCGCAGCCTCCTCGTCCTGCCGTGGTTGCAGCGGTTCGTCCAAAAATACAGCGCTCTGGGTGCGATTATTGGCTGGCCGATCGCCCAGAATGCAGCCCCTCCAGTGGCGGCCAGTCGCACAGCGGCACAGCGGGCGGCGCTAGCGCAGTCCCCACTAGCGCCAGCCCAAGCTCCTACTGCTGCACCCACGATACACAGAGAGACAGCACCTGCAGCTTGGTGATCATATGAGCGCACCTCACGCATTCACACCGATTCGCATCTCCGCCAGACGATACAGCCGACGACAGCCGCCGCCGCCGCCGCCTACATACATTGCTGACTCCCATCCCCCCACAGACTGCCCGGAAACCGACATCATGCCCGCGCCGCAGGGCGAGCCGCCGGCGCTCGACGACCAGGCGCGTTTCGAGATCATCATGAAGCACGGCCACCAGGACCTCGTGCAGGCCGTCGCATTCAATGCCTACGGCGACCGCTGCGCGACGGGGTCGGTCGACGGCAAGATCCGCGTGTTCAACCGCCACCGCGACGGCATGTGGCGGCTGTGCGACAACTGGGGTGCCCACGGCGGCGAGATCCTCGAGGTGAGATGGTAGCTGGAGATGGGCCCATAAAAGACCCCAAAGGCCCCAAAGACCCCAAAGACCCCAAAGGAGATGCTCAAACGATTGCGCACGCTGTGTACTGTGCTGACCATATAGCTCCAATGGCTGCCGCCGACCATCTATCCGAACCTGCTGGCGTCCATCGGCATTGAGGGCCGCTTCAAGCTGTGGACCGAGGACCCCGCCGCCGCGCCCGGCCGTCGCTTCAGTCAGCGCGCAAAGGGCAACGCCAAGGCCGCGTTTGAGACGCGGTCGCCCCGGTCGCCGTACCGCTCCTTTTCCATGAAGCACAACGACGAGACCCGGCATACCTACCTGGCCCTGCTCGCGGCCGACGGCACGCTCACCGTCCTGGAGAACGAGGTGCCCGAGAACCTGTCCGACTACGCCAACGTCGACGAGCTGCGCGTGTGTCCCAAGCCGGCCCGCGGCGAGGAGGCGAGCTTCCGCGTCCGCTTCGACCCCAACCCGGAGCCGTGCTTCACAGCACTGCGCGCCGGCGTGCGCGCCGACTCCCTGAGTCTCGTTGTGGCGGCCATGGACTCGGTCAAGATCTACCGGACACGGCCCATCACGACCACGTCGTATGGTTTGCAGGGCTTGGGCCGCGCGTTTTACCTGGCCGCCGAAGTCAAAGGCCACCATGGGCTGGTGCGGGACATTGCGTGGGCCCCGGGCAACTTTCGTGGCTACGACATTATTGCGACGGCGTGCCAGGATGGCTATGTGCGTGTTGTGCGCCTCGAGACACCCTACTCGGCCAACGAGGACGGCAAGACGTGGGCCGCGCACGACATTGTGGTGAAGAGCAGCAGCGATGCAGCAGGTGGTGGTGGCGGCGCCAGCACCATTCCCAGGCGAAAGCGCGACGGCAAATCGTCCTCGGGCGGTCTGATCACGGCCGCCGCAGCGGCCTCCACAGGCGGTTCTACCACCCCCGCTGGCCCCAGCTCGCTCTCGACGCCCGCGTCCGTGGCATCGTCGCTGTCCTCCACGACCCGCGACCTAGCCACCGACATAGGAGCACCCGACGACACGAGCGGTACACTGCACGATCCGCACGGCAACAACAGCGCCATCAGTTCTGCAGCTACATCCTTTTCGGGCTTGCCACCCATCCCAGACGCGTCGGCGAACAGCGGCGGCATATCAGCAGCCGACCGTCGTTGGACGGGCGAGGCAGGGCAGGTGCGGCACACTGTACGCGAGCTGTCCAAGCTGGAGAACCACCGGACACCCGTGTGGCGTGTCTCCTTTGACGACGACGGCCAGATCCTGGGCAGCGTGGGCGACGACGGCAAGCTTTTGTGCTACCGGCAGACGCCGGATGGCTCATGGGCGCGAAGCTCCGAGCTGACGGTGATGAAGATGCGCATGGTGGCACCATGACCGGCGTCGGTGTGATTTTACTCTTTGTTTTGGTTTAGGTGTACGATATCATGTAGGGATAATACCATCTATTTTTTAATAATGTCAAGAAACTCCGACAAGAGCCAAATGACAATGCCAACGAACAAATAACAAATGTGAATAAATACTGTACAGAAAATCCCACGCTGCCGATTATTCCATCTGGGAACATGCTTTTTATCTGCCTCGTGTCCTCGTCTCTCAACCTCGGTCTCAACCTCGGCCTCAACCGCGCCGACGCTTGCCGCCGCCGCCGCCCTCCGCCTGCATGTGCCGCTTCTTGCCCTCGCGGGTCCAGAACTCCTTGGTCTCGCGCTTCTCCCGCGCTGCCCGCTTCTCTTCGGCGTCCGCCACCTGCTTGCGGTGCTCCACGCGCTTCTCCTCCTTCTTGGCCGAACGCTTCTGCGTGACGTCGCGCCGGATCGTCGTGAGGTTTTGGAGTAGGTTGCGCACCTTGCGCTCCTCGCCGCCGACCACCACCGCGCGCTTCTGCATGTACGTCGTCTTCTTTTGCTTCTTGGTCTGCACGATCTGCGACTTGAACGGCAGCGACGCCGCCAGCTGCCGCGGCACCTTCAGGGTGTTAAAGTGCCGCTCCTGCCGCACGACCGCGCGGTACTGGCTGTTGCGCTGCTGCGGCGTGGCAATGTCGGCGTCGCGCCGGATCTCGCCCGTCAGGCGCATCGGCTGCCAGCCAATCAAGTTGTTGGCCGGGTTGTAGAAGCGGTGCGGCTTGATCGGGAACCAGGCGCGCAAGAACACAATGTCGCTCAGCAGAATCTTGTCCTCAAACGTCGCGCGGAACGCGCCCTCCTGCTTGAGCGCGTGCTTGATCTGGCCGCGGATGCCCGACACCGTCTTGATGGCGGCGCCCTCGAACTTGGCAATCTCGAGCCCCGAGTTGAACATGTCCTTGATGAACGCCGTGTTCTTGAAAATCTTGTACGGCGCGCCCGTCAGCTTGAGCTTCTTGACAATCTCCGTCGACTCGTCGACACTCAGAACGCTGCCCGTGGCGGCGATGCGCAAGCCCTGTTGGTTGATGGGAGCCGACGCCGAAAAGTTCTTGAAGCACACAAAGCCCGTGTTGGGCGCGACAAACGGTCCGTAGAACTGCGCGAAGCAGTGCATGTGCTCGGGCGTGTACTTGAGCATGCGGTTGCGCGTGCGCGAGTCCGAGATGCTGTAGATGGGCATCGTCTGGAACCGGCGCCAGCCCAGCGAGAAGATGAGCGGGTCGTTGGTCTTGAGGATGCGCTTGTGCCAGCGGTGGCGCTTGATGCGCACCTGCAGGAAACCGAAGCGGTCCTCTGTCGCGGTCAGGCCGCCCACAATCAGCGGCATGCGCGCCTGGAACAGGCGCACGAACTCGGCTGGCACGCCCTCGAGCACCATGCGGCCGTACTGCCCCGCACGGAAACCCTCGACGGCCACGCGCTGCCGGTCGTCGAGGTTGTCGTACTCGGCCTTGTTGATGTCGAGCTGCTTCTGGATGAGCGACTTTTGCGCGTCGTACCAGTCGTCTTCGCCGAACTCGTCGGCCGTCGTGCCGGCCTCTTTCCGTGCCTGCGCTTTGGCGTTGTTCAGACCCTCGCGGTCCTCCTCCTCGAAGCGCAGCCGCAGTTCTTGCTTGCGCCGTGCGTTCTTGTCGCGCTCGTCCTCAAAGTTCTCGGCCTCGGCCTTGTCGGCCTTGCCTTTCCGTGGGCCGTGCTTTTCGCCCGTCTCGAGATCCTCAAAGTCGCCGTCGCCCTCGCTGTCAGAGCCGCCCTCAGCGTCGCTGCCGAATGGGCTCTCGTCACCGCCCTCATCGTCGTCGCCGTCTTCGTCATCGAACCCACTCTCGTCATCGTCGCCGCCACCACCCTTCTTGGACTTGACCGAGGTGAATCGTGGCCGCAGCGCTTCGATGGCATCCGGGGTCCAGCGGGATTTGAGCTCTTCGTTGTCGACTGCGGGGAGGGAGCGGTCTTCGGTGTCGTCTTCGGCCTTTTCGGCCTCCTCTGTCTTCTTGAAGAAGTCGTCCTCCTCCTCGATGTTGTCCTCGGCGTCCTCCTCAGCCTCTTCCTCGCCCCGCCAGCGCTTGGCAACCGTGCTGAGCGAGATGGAGGTGTCGTATAGCATGCGTGCGAGGTCCTTCACCTGGAAGGGCCGTTTCCGCTTGTGAAGATTCCGCGCCCGCTCCATCATGTTGTCCTTCCACCGTATTGCCGCGTCTTCATCGTCGTCGAAGTCGTTGCCCTCGTCGCCGGAGAGCGAGCCCAGGTCGGAGTCGCTGTCGGCAAACTCGAGGGTTTCGCCGTTCTCGTCGTCGCCGCCGTTGCGGTCGCCCTTGTTGCGAAAGATTTTGCCGAGCTTCTTCTCGTCGAATTCGCTCTCCTCAAACTCGGAGTCGTCCTCCTCACCATCCTCGTCGTCGCCGTTCGCAAAGCCACCCTCCTCGTCCGACGAACCATCGTCGTCGTACTCCTCGTCCTCGCCCTCGACCGTGCCGGGCACGCGCGCGTTCCGCTGCTCTTTCCGGCCCGAGTTGAGCTCTTCGGCAACGATCCTGCGGCCTTTGGAGAACAGCTGCACGCCCTCCTCGGTCTCGCCCAGCAGCTTGCGCTCGCCCTGCAGGCCGATAATCAGCTCCTCGCCCTCGCTCCGCTCCACGCCAACAGCGTCCTTGTCGAAAGTGAAGCCGTTTTCGCGGTAGATGTATACGGCGTCACCGTCGATCTTAAGACCACTGCGATCCGACATGGGCGCGTACAGCTTGCGGTCCTTCTCGTCGAGGCGCCGCCGACCAGTCTTGCCGGTGGCCTTGGCGGCGGCCTGCTCCATGGCTGGCGTTGGGCACGGGTCGGGAAGCGCCTCCATCTTGGCAACCGTAAAATCACCAAGACCCGGGATGTGTACGCGCTGGCCCTGGGCGGCAAAGTTGGTGCCGCGCAGGTAGCCGGTGAAGGCGACGGAGCGGTCGCACAGCTCATCCTCCTCGATCTTGGTGGGGTGGGTGACATCGCGGAAGCTGTCGATGACGGCGTAGGGATGGGAGTTGCGCCAGATCAGCGGGCGCGGGTTCTTCATGACAGACAGGAAGCGCGACAGGTTGTGGATCTCGCGGTCCGGGTAGCGGCCGTTGATGACGCCCGAGAGATAAAAGAGGTGCGCGCCCTGGTACAGCTCGTTCCACAGGCGGTGTTTTAAGCGCTTCTTGGCGTCCTTGAGGGCCTGGGGCTTGCGGAACAGGTCGAGGTGCGTTAGCACGCCAAAGACGTTGCCGGGCATGCCTGTGGCGGCCAGGACGTTGAGGAACTCGAGCGTCTCCATCTCGAAGCCGTAGTTGCCGTCGATCATGAGCAGGACAATGTCGGCGACCTTGGCGACGTCGACCATGGCCTCGAGCTCGTTGGGGCACTCGAGAAAGGTTAGGCGCTGCTTTTTGGAGGTGACGACGGTGACGGGACCCTGGGGGTCGGTGATGGTTTCCTTGGCATAGCGGCGGATCATGGAGCGCATCAGCGTCGTCTTGCCCACGCCGGACGGGCCGACAATGGTGACGAGGCGCGGTGGCGGTTCATCGGGAAGACGGTCGACGAGGGGGACGTGGAGGCGCTTTTCTTTGATCTGGGGAGGGCGCGAGATGTCAGCAAAACCACACGGGCGCCACTAGATGCATCAACTGGTCTCTTTGCAGTACTCACATCGTGCGACCGGGCAGCACTTCGTTGAAGCTTGCCGGGGTTCGAAAAGGCAAAGGCCTTGGGATTTTGTCCTGGAAAAGGTCAGTATTCGGTGCTGTCGGCCTTGGCAGCGAGACGCCAGCGCGAGGAATTGAGAAACTGCTCACCTGTGTGCTTCTTCTTCTCCTTCGACTTGCGATGGGGCTTATGGGCTTGGTCTTCCATCTTGCCGCATCACTTGGCGAGGATCGTGGGTCGTGAAGGCGGTTCGGTGCAGGAAGAGGAGATCGAATGGCGACAGAAAAATCGAGAGAGTAAGAGCGCCTGGCAGAAAATTTGCGCCTGCTGTTTTGGGCGGCTTCAGTTCTCTGGGCGATCACAAAAAATTTCTGGACTATCTTATCGCAGACGGGCAGGAAGGCGCTTATCGATAAGGAGACCTGGCGACCGCCTTTTTGGCGCGGCATTGCGCTTTCAGTGCCGGGATCCACTGCAGCCAATGAGCGGCCGCCATTTAACTGCCCTGGAAGCACGGGAGCTCCTGCCCGCCGCGCCCGCTAATACCCCTCCACACTGACGCCCGCAGGTAAGCTGTTTGGCTCCGATGCTCCTACCTTATGAATCCAGCCATTCAGACAAACGAATCAACCAACGGACAGCAACCGACAGGCACGCGACGAACTGCATCGACCCTTGCGATCTACAATACACAATCTCACCGACCACCATCGACTCTCCCCTGCCCTACGGCGCGAGCCTCGCAAACTTGCGGTTGTCCCCGCCGGCGCCGAAATGACCGAAATCGTGGCGAGCCAGACGCCACCCATCCTGCACGGCCCGTCCGAAAAGGAGCGGAAGTATGACCGGCAGCTCCGCCTGTGGGCAGCCAGTGGCCAGGCGGCGCTGGAGTCGGCGAACATCCTGGTGCTGAACGCGGGTGGCGGCACAGTGGTTGTCGAGGCGTTGAAGAACCTCATTTTGCCGGGTAGGTCGCGTGGGGTGTGGGCTATGGGGATGCCAAAGCTGGATGGTGGGCATGGCTGCTGACAATGCTAGGAATCGGACGGTTTACAGTCTACGACGAAGCGGTGGTCGAGGAGGCCGATCTGGGCGTCAATTTCTTCCTCGACGAGGCGAGCCTGGGCAAGTCGCGGGCGCAGAGCTGCACGGAGCTGCTGCTTGAGCTCAACCCGGAAGTCGAGGGCGAATGGCACCCAAAGCCAGAGGTATGTGGAAGAGGATGGATTGACTTGCTTATATAGACACCTTGCGAGCACAAGCTGACCGTCCCAGGCAAGCCTCGATCTGGCAAAACTGCTCGAGACGTCACCGACATTCACCATGATCCTCTACGCCCACCCAGCCCAGCAAGACACCCTTGACCTCCTCCACAAATACGGACAGGAACACAAGACACCGCTCATCTCGGTCCACTCGGCAGGCTTTTACTCGTACTTCCGCATCCGGTTACCCGGCGCCTTTCCCATTGTCGACACACACCCAGACGAGACGGCGACAACAGACTTGCGCCTCCTGGCGCCATGGCCGGAGCTGACCGAGTTTGCACACGAGCTGACGACCGACATCGACGCGCTGGACGCCCACGAGCACGGCCACTTGCCGTACATCGTGATCCTGCTATACTACCTGGAGCGCTGGCGCGAAGCACACGACGGAAAGGACCCGACGGCATACAAGGAGAAGACGGCGTTCCGGCAGACCGTCGCGGACGCGGCGCGCAAAGACAACCCGGAGGGCGGTGAGGAGAACTTTGATGAGGCCGTCGGGGCCGTTCTGCGGAACATCGATCGGCCGTCATTGCCGTCAGGTCTCCGGGAAGTTTTTGAATACGAGCCAAAGGGATTTGTATGAGCCCCACCCCACTACTAAGTGTCGCCTTATCATATGGCTACTGACAGGCCCCAGGAGCTCAAGTCGGGATTCTGGATCATTGCCGACGCCGTCAAACAGTTCTATGAGCAGCACGGGGCGCTGCCGCTGTCTGGCAAGGTCCCCGATATGAAGGCGCAGTCCAAGGTGTACATCAAGCTACAGACCATCTACAAGACCAAGGCGCGCAAAGACGCGGCTGAAGTGCTGGCGACCGTGCAGGCATCACCGGGCGGCAAGGACATTGATCCTGGCGAGGTCGACCTGTTCTGCAAGAACGCGGCTTTTGTCAAGCTGATCAACGCCACCCCACCCGGCGAGAACCGCCTGGTCAAGATTTTCGGTACGTTCTGGACTCCTTCGCGTGCATCGATGTAATAAAACGTGCCTCTGCTGATCTCCCACAGAACAGGAAATGGCCAACGACGAGAACGCCGAGGTCATGATGGCCCCGCTGTCGCTGGTGCCGATCTACCTTGCGCTGCAGGCGACGGCACACGCGCCCTCATCGTCAGCCGAGACCATCCTCAAGGACATTGATCAGCTTGTCCCGGGCGCCAGCCAGCACGAGCGGGTGACCAAGATTACTGAGGAGCTGGCACGGACCAGCGGCGGCGAGCTGCACAACATCTCGGCACTGACAGGCGGCATGGTGGCGCAGGAGATGATCAAGATCATCACGAAGCAGTACGTGCCGATCGACAACACCTGCGTCTTTGACGGAATCACCAGCCGATGCCAAATTTTGCGCTTATAAAGGAGGGCCATGGACAGGGTTTGGTAGGTACATGGTAGATAACGAGGAGACATGACAATGACCAAAACAATACTACACGCCAATTTAGAAAATGAGACCAATGACGAGCGTCGAACGAATGAAATGGATCAATCAACAGAGGGCCTGGAGTTGAAAGATAATCAAACCTTACAACTGTTACCACCCTGGTAGGAGCCAAGCAGGGCAAGGTTGGCAGTAGAATGGGTCATGAAATGCCACCTGGACAGGCACGCCAAGACAGGGATCCATCACCTTTCTATCCCCTCGAGCTACAAGCAGGAGATCACGCATGGCAGAGCGGGGAGACGGGCAGAAAGCAAATTAAAATCGAGTCGTGATGGAGGGTGAAAAGCAGAAAAGAGAGAGAGAGAGAGAGAAAACGTGGAGAAGGGAAGAAAACAACGCAATTGGCCCAGGGGCTGGATGTGTATACTTTATATTTTCTGCGCTTTGCTAGTCTGTGCTGTACGCATACTCTGCATATTTCACGCATTTCTCCCGCCTGTATCTCATTCTCGTGTCCTCGTCGTTTTCGTCCTTCCCGTCCCCCTTGGGCCGTCCACTCACCCGGATTGGGATGCAGCGTCCGCCACGTTTCCCCCGCCCCGATGCTGCCGCGCGATGCCGCGTGCTGCTGCGTGCTGCAGTATTCTCCCGTGTTTGTCTGTTTTTGGATGGACGAGCGACGAGAAGGGACAAAAACGGGCAAGGAGGAGAAGACAAGTACATGGGACGAGGGGCGAGTGGAGAGAAAAGCGGCGCTCGATCTCGGCAATGTGGCAGTCCCCCCGCCTTCTGTTTTTTTATCCGTTGTTTCCCGCGAGGTATATCTCGCGATTGGTCTTCTCTTTTTATTTGGTATCATTTTGAGTCCAGGTGAGTTTGTAGGGGAAGATTGGGGTGGCTGAGGAAGGCCAAAGAGCCGATCCATACGCTGAGGTGCAGGATGTGATCTAGATGTAAATCATCGGACACAGTACACCTCTGACCAACGGTCTAGAGCTTTGAACATCTGTCTAGACTCGCTAGATACATGACCTAGACTGGTCTTTTGTGAACTTCGCGACTTCTTGTTACTCTCGCCGTTGCATTCAGTAAAGTCGTGTGCAGAAAGGCCAAACCATGGAACACGCCAGGCTGGGCGTCTAGTAGATTGAGGAAAAGGCAAGACAGTGGCTAGCGACCGCCTACAACAGGTGCCTCGAAAAAGGTTTCATGTTCTCATTATACTAAAAAAATGTACTAAAATTTCTTCCTTGTATGTAAAGAGGTGGAAAAATGCCAAGGACCTTCTGCGGCCTCTTATTGAGGGGCGGGCTGCCCCTGGCGGCTTTTGATATTGAATGAGATGAGGTGGACAGGCAAACAATGTGGAGAAATAAGGGGGTTCACTGTGGGCTGTGGTAGGCAATGTCGGAATAGAGTGCCATGAGCCTTCTGGAAGGGAGGAAATTCAGAGAGAAAATATATAAAGATGAAAAAAATCTGAAAATAAAAAGACAAAGAGAATGGGGACGACACTCGGCACGGAGCATTTGTCGGACCGCAGGTCCTTTCTGGTGGACAGCAAATGTGACGATGATATTGAAAAATAAAAACGGAGAACCAAGATCGGGTCAGTTTCATCACTATTTGTTGTCTCGATCGATTTTTATTTCCAGTGTATCGATGTGATGACGGCAACAATGGCGGAGAAAAAACAGCGAGAAGAGCTCGAGAAAAAGGTACGACTGTGACATAGGACCCTCTCTTGTTTGAAATATCGAGAGGCGTCATCCAGGGGTCAACGATCTCGGCAACGGTCCGGATACCGTCCGAGGAGCTTTGATATTTCTATGTCCCTTGTCATTCCACTGGTATCCCATCAGCCTTGTATAATACCGTCGTCGTGACTTTTGTTTCTCTCGGAAAATATGGATGGCATACAGAGAGAGAAGTAACCAACCTAGCTCGTACTTTTCGTGTCTATGCTATGCCTTTGTCAAGAAAATGTTATGGCCATGCTATGGACAGGGAAAACAAATGAATAAAACCAGAAGAAGGCGACTTGAAGAAAAAAAAACAGGAATTAGGAAGTAGGAAACAGGATCAATAAAAATACAGCACACCCGAGATGAGCAAAAAGGCCAAGCTTTTTCGGCTCCCTCCTTGTGCAATCTGCTCTCTTTATTTAGTTCGGCCTCATTTTCGGATTATTTAACTATTTACTGGGAGATGGGGACTTGTTCTGATATCGTGTGGCTTTTATGTCCAGGCACAACCGGAGGCGTGTCCCGATATGCCTCTAAGAGAGAAATGGAGACATGGCATTCCCCGAAAAAAAGTACATTGTCGATAGATTACGGGATCCTTCTCGGTTCCCACCGAATCTCCTCGCATCTTTCTTTCCCCTTTTTCATGAAGATCATCAGTTTCGATTTTTGTACTCACCTTCAATTCTTACATTGGATGGGTTAAAGATAGAGATTTCCCCCGGCAGTGAACCTATAGAGCCTCTGTTTGAGGTAAATCTGTTGCCAAGATCTGGAAGTGGACACGAAAATAGAAATCGAACTTTTCTCGTTTCTTTGCCAGATGTACGGCTGCAACGACAGCGTGTCTGTTGGTAGCAGTTGACAAGTCGAGTTGGTGAGTTACCCATATTGCCAATCACTTTTATTGTGTTCTCTACGCCTTGTCCCTTCTATCTCCATTTTTGCCTTTAATACAGACGCGACGTTACAGAGCATAGAAAGGCTGGTATCCAAAAAGGTAGAGAAAGCTCAGGGACAGGGGAACAACGGAGAGTATGGGTAGAGGCAAAGGGGACAGCGGTTCAGGGGACATTGTGCAGCCAAGGAGCCAATGACAGAGTCCATGCTATAAGACTACCAGACGGCACGTCTTTGACACGTACACACCATAGGTGCGTCGCAGCATAACCTATAGAGCCATAGCACGATAGTACGTACAGGGACCTGAATTGTCTTGCTTTTTCTTCCAGGAGGGAGGAGAGGGGCAGTTGATCCGGCCGGCTGATTCTCACGAGAACCATAAAACTTTTCCAGAGGGTCAACCATGGGGGATTGGCCGTATGGCCGTGTTGGTAGGTGTGGTTGTCCACTCGATAGCTGTGTAGTCGCATTGCTCAAGCGCATGTTCTCGTGTTGGTCTTGTGTTATGATAGGTCGTGCAGGGCGATGAGATAAATATCATAACGGTCGTTGTGAAAAGTCATGGAGGTCATGGCAAGTCATATTAATAAAAACACAAAGCAGACGTACCAGGGTACACTTACAGCCTCCTTTTCGCCTCATCTCTCTCTTTCCATCTAAGAGAGGTTTAAGACAGTCGAGCAGGTGCTGTGAGTGGACGGTACGGCGTGTTGTCGGAGATTCATTAGATTAAGTCGAGCATAGTGGGCGGTCGGGCCTCGCACGCGCGCGAAAGAAAAGGACCAGAGAAAAGAATGAATGAATAGCAGAAGGAAAGTAACGACACGATCGTGGAACGATGGGCTGGAGAGATGGTCCATTTTGGTCTTTCTTCTTCATCTTTTCTTGGGCCTTTGCGCCACTGCACCACAGCAATCTAATATGATGGACTCCGTCATGTGAGCAGAGCGCAAGCTGGATCCCTGGGGCTTTTTTGGGAACAAGAGACTCGTCGCTATTGTTGTGAGGGTGTTGTTGAAAGGTTGTTGGTGTCGTTTTCCGGCTGTTGGTTCCAGCTTGTCGTTTTTAAGAGGGGCTCAAGGGGGACGAAAGGAAAAAGCATCGAGGCCAACGGTGTGTGGGTCGCACCTGCCTTGCAGTCCAACAGACCCCCATTGACCGGACGTCAAACCGATTCCTCGTGACGGAGGTGGGCCCACTGTCGCTTTTTTTGTTGTGGTGGTGGTGGTGCTGTTTTCGTTGCTAGTTGCTCCTGCCGTTTGTTGTGCGCGACAATAGTTATGACGTCGATAAAAACGTATCCATGTTGTGTTGCATTTTAAGTTTTTGATGCCGGAGATTGATGGTGAACAAGGACGACGCGCACTCGCGAAGCGCCCCATCAATGCTATTGTCTATACGAGAGCATCGCAAGGGCATGCGCATAAAGGTACAGGAACACTAGGATCAACAAGGACGGCCACAGGAGCAGGCAGATAAATAGCGGCCGGAACACGGGACGGCAAGCCTCTGGGCGCATGCTGGTCAGTGGTGCACTCGCTTTTCCCCAATCTACCCCAACAGGCGATGGGAAGGGCCAAAAAGATACATGAGAGGATTCTGGGGAAGGGAACGGCTGCTGTACCAAAAGAAGGGGGCTGACCAGCCACCGGTGACAGGGCATGAACGAGATCGCCCTCAGGTTGATGGGCTTCCCAGTTTCTAGTTGGGAATAATGGGCGGGAAAGAGATGGTAAGAGAAAAAGGGAAAGAAAAAAGGGGTAAAAAAAGGGAAAAAGGGAAAAAAGGGAAAGGAAGAGGGAAAAGCTGGAGCCGATTTCAGAAATAGACAATATTAACAGGCCGTGTTAATGGGCATGGGTGGGGCCCCCGTGGACCAATCAGAGTGGCAGAAATAGATGACCTGCGCAAGGTCAACGCCTCACACATGAACAGGTGGACGATGTGGAGGATAAAGGAAGGAGAATCGAGAGGGAGAGAAACAATGAGAAATTGAAATGATAAAAAGAGAAGACAAAAAAAAATGGAGCGGCTGGGTTTAATATACAAGTCTCTGCAATCCCGAGGTGGGCGAGTGTGTGTTCTTTTTTTGGCCCACACCTCAACGAGTCTCGTCTGTCTTCTTTTGATTTTTTCTCTCTGCCGCGTCTCTTCGCTTTCTTCGCCTCCCACGCACCTCCTACTTGGCTCCTGCCTCCTTCATCCTGCCTCGGCCCCCCCGGTGTCGACAGAGGCTCGCCTACCGACGGCTCAACAGAGAAGGAGCCGTCCGTGTGTGAGAACGAGTCGATGCATCCTACTTCAGCAGACGGCTGCTTTTTATTTCTTGCAGCTCCACGATTTCAAGCCACGCCGCCATAAGATCAAATAAAAAACGGTAAGATACTCCGTGACAAGCCAAGCTTTGGGCACGTGCCGACAATCCTCCGTAAGCCCACTACTCAAAACGCAGCGCGGGAACGCCGTCCATGCCACGGATTCCAGACGCTGAGTATCCGAGCTGCTGCATCCTTTGTCCGAGCCATCTCACGTCTGACGGGTATTGCAGTCTTATGGCGACGTCTTATCCTGGGTTTTACTTTTTCTCGCCTGCCATGACACCCGGAGGAGTCTTCCTATCTTTTCTTCGTCCTTTTCCTCTATTGTTCCAGCGTTCTCCATCCCTCCTTCTCGAGCTACTCCGAAATCAATCAAACAATAAATGAATAGAGCTTCTTCTAAGCAAAATTGCATATTCCCACAGGAGAGAGGGATTCAAGCAGAATGCACAATGTCACGCTATGCAGGAAGCTCGTGGGCAGCGCGTGAGGGTGTGCAGACCATGAGGGACGGATATGGCTTGATGTTTTTAGTTGCCCATGGTGGCCCTCTAATGATTTGATTTTCTTCTATCCTATCGCATTTTTCTGGTCTATTTAATCTATTTGTCGCCCACCTTTGAGGAAGAGGAATGTGTGATACGCTAGTGAGGAAAGGAACGCCAAAATAAGTCGGGAAAATAGGCCGAGGATCAAGAACCAGCTATACGAGCGCAGGAATCGATCGTGAGGAGCATTCTGCGAGTGCGTGCGTGCGGATCTAGATGCCGAGATACAAGAGACTAGTGACAAATGACCAAAGACAAGGCAGCACACATCAATGCCAACGTATTCGTGCATCTGCACATCGCACATCACTGGACAATGGCAGAACAAGTTTCCTCATTCGTCCACTCACCACAGGAAGACAATAAGAACGGCTTTTGGAGCTTCCTATTTGATAGACGAGGGGTGGTTCGCTACTCGAAAAACCATGTGTATAAGAACGCCTTTTATACCCTAATGTACAAAGTACAGATTTTTTGATGGTCACACTATCAGCGACAAGAAAAAGAAGAACTGATAGAAAGGCAACGACTGCGTCGATCGTATCATCTGAAAGATGGTCTCCTCTTCTGGTGGCAAGGTAGGAAGCCGCATCCAACATGTACCTGTTGGTGACTTGGTCCGAAAACCTGCGTTTACAGAGTTTGGCTCTCTGGCACAGCTGCCGGTATGACACCAGGACACGACGCGCTAAAAAGGGGAGAAGAAAGCCAGAAGGGGTACAAGAAAACATCACAACAGGACGGCCGTGCACATCGTCGTCGTGGGTGCATGTTGAATATCGTCGCCCGCCTCCTGTTCTCCCCTCTGTTGTCTTGGTCTCCCCCGCAATGACGCATGCAAACTGGAGAAACGAAGAAAAGCGCTAGAAAATGGCTCAACGAGGCCGTCTATCCAGAACACCTGCAGCCCGTTGTAGTATATAAACATTAGAAGGAGCAAAGAATACAAAAAAAAAAAACGCAGGCCAAAGACATTTCTATCCCACGCCGGATGTGCAGTGATCCGACGGGCTGGTGAGTGCGCCTTTTTCTTTTACTCCCACAGTGGTGGTGGGGGGAGATGCAAGTCTGTGAAAAGCAGTCCCGGGGCGGGTGACCTGTTCTCTTTGCTGTCCTTTTTATTCGATGCTCGCGGGTTGTTTGACTTTCCACTTAAGCCCAACCAAAGCAAAAAACACAAGGCACGGCACAGATACAGGCATGCTCAGAAAAATGCCACTTGCTTCGTCAAACACAAACAAGAACTCGGCATGAAAATCCAGTAGAATCAGAAAATCATCAGCGGTCGTCTGACCTGGATTTGTTATAGGAACGTTTTGTATCGCCTCCGACTTTGAACAACGAGTATCGGTCCGCAATGTCATCCGACAATGACAGTAGTCTAATGGTAAGAAGAAGAAAAAAAACGCAAGGCTCCGGAGTCTGAAAGCTGAGTCTGTTGATGGTTCTAGTCCACGTGTACACGAGCATTACGACACCCCCATTTACAGCGTCGTAGTCCGGATTTCGTAGATGGGGCTGGTACCAGAAGACATTCAAAGGGGCAGAAATAAGAGATATAGGCAAAGGTCCAATCAGACACGCCTACTGCGGAAAGCTGATATTGAGAGAGAGCTTGCCTCTTGGCAGACTACCTGGAGAAGAGGGGGGAGGCTACTCATTCACCGTAAATCTCCGAAAGGAAGTATACTTCTTTGAAAAGTACAGACCAGGACCCTAGGATAGCTGGCAAGTCGAGATGTGGTCGTCTGTATTAACCAGCCATTCCATGGCTCCCACAGGGGGTGCGGGAGGAGGATGTCAAGGAAAATGAGGAGAGACTTGAGTGATAAGAAGGACTAGAAATAATGAAATAAGAACCATATATCAAGTCAGGGTCTAGGCAATGACGGTAGTAGTCACGAGGACAGCACGGTGGCAAACGAGCATAGTCGGACTTCTCAAAAACTCAAACGAAAACTAATCATGAGAGGAAAATAAATATGTGCTCGTAGGGTACCAGACAAAAATCAAATGTGTCAACAAAAAAGGCTATCAAAAACGGGGGGAGGGAAACAAAAGGTACCCGCCAAGTACTGGTAATGGACTCCATTCTCCATGACGAGGCCAGGTCCCTTCATTATTCAGAGTACGTCGCGCCTTGTGTTATGTCCCGTCGTATTCTTTCTTGGCTTCTCCATGTTTTCCCTCTTTTCACATACTTTTTCTGGGGTCTCTCTCTTGCCGTCGCCCCCCGTTGCGCGGCCCGCAAAGTGCACATATACGAATACATAGTAAATAGCTGAGAAAATGAAAAGAAGGCCCCTAATTATGAGTTGTGGCCCCAGTCAAAGGGACAAAGCGGCCAGTACAAAATACAGTACAAAACATCAGAAGAGGAGAGGAAAGGGACCCCCAGAATTCGGACGCGAGATTGCAGAAGAGCGATATGAGCTTGGCCTGAGGCCTGGCCGCAGAAACGGCCGCCTGTTGGCCCCCAGCTGGTGTACATGACAAGATAGGAAGTCCGTGTAAAGAAATTGTATTTAGCGACACACCTGCTGTCGTCATTGCTTTTGTTGTCGTCGTCGTCGTCGTCGTCGTCGTCGTTGCTGCTGTAGTTGGTTTTGGTCTTCCGCTGCCGACCTCGCCAAATCCAGCGTCTCTCACCAACTGCGCCGCACTCGTAGCTTATTTTCCTCAGTCCGATAGGCGTCGTTTCTTTCCTTTTGCCTATCTGGGACCAACAGACAGGTGAATAAGTTATCGAATATGGACTCGCGGAGGAAGGTCTTTGTTGCTTTCTTACCCATTGATTCCAATGCACTTCTATTCGTATCTTCCCATTTCGTCCAACCAACCTGCCGCTGCTCTTTACTGGCGACAGTTCAGCGAATAAGATACAATGCGAACAAGGCACAACACCCCTCGATGAACCCATGTAAGGGAAGTGCCAAGATATTCCTGCCGTCTTCTTTATCTCCAAGGTCTTTGCTCTTGACGTGGATTTGTCTTGTCTTTGATATGTTGTCTCTAATAAAAGTCGACAAACTGCTTCACAAGACCACAAGGGCAGAATTTGAAAGCCCAGGTTCGACGGTCCAGCCCCCGTCCCACTCGCCTCGCCTTCATTTGTATCCCGTTTCTCTCAATCGGAGGCTCGTGATCGCCTGGGAACCGTCGATCAACGTCCGCAACCGAACTTGCAGGACCTTGCTCTGGAAGGCGAAAATCAAAAGAACAGGGAAAAGGCGGACAGCAGACTGCAAACGGGGTGGTAGCCTTGCATCGCCTACCGTTTTTGCGGCACAGTTGCAGAGACAAACAGTTGGAGGACTCCGGACGGGAACGGTGCAAGAATGACCACATGTTGACAATGTCGAGTTGTAGATTGAGAAATGGTGTATTGGGACTGGCGGACGGGGCTGCCCGCAGGCCACTGCCGTTTTTAGGTCCCGTTTTTTGTTGTGTTGGGCGCCGCAGTGCGTTTAGTCGGGCCTGGATGGACTCGCGTGGCAAGGCCCTGGCCCAGGCCCCGTCAAAAAAGAGTCCGGGGTAGGCTTGTAGCGATCTTCCTACGCTAATGCCAGCAACTGCAACGCTAGGTAAAGAAGCAAAGACCTTCTTTCCTTGTCGTGTAAGAGCGGTTTCCCCTCTTTCCAAACTTGGCAAGAACCTGGGTCGAGAGGCAGCTCGTTACTCAAAGGGGCAACGGGCCTGGCCAGGCTCGCCAGACCACATCACAGCACATCACATCCTCATGAAGGAAAGAGCGAACCGTAGTTTCTATCCATGAGGAAGCTGCAGTCGCAGGCGGCAGCTCCAAAAAAGGTCGGCCTGCACGTCCCTTCTTTCCTTCTCCAACAAGACAACCTGAGACGTTAGCGTCCCCGGCCTCCTTCCGTGTTGATGATGCTGTTGTTCTCTCGCTCTTTGCATCTTCTCGCACTTTCCTTTCTTTCCTCTTTGGGCTTGTGGACCTAGTGGACCTACCCTCTGCCCTGTACAGGGGAAACTACATCTTCTTCCGCCCGCCATGGCCAGGTCCACGGCCGGTTAAACGACGCCCTGCCACCAGTGGCGAAGGGCACTGGCTGCAGGACACTGCTTTCCATGTCATTTGCAAAATGTAATAGACCATGCTTTCGAGAGGGCCCCGGTTTGGGTCTGGCCTGGTCCCTCCTGGCCTGGGCCACATGTCGTCCGTACCGTTGACGACTTGCACCTGCAACACATCATGGACTTGGACGTGGGCTGCTACGGTCGTTCCTTCCTTTCGTGTAGTCTGTTTGCTCTGGTGTCTCTTTCTCTCGCGGAGGCATTCTGCATTCTTGTCGCCTTCTTTCCTTATACAGCAACTTTATGTGGACTCCGAAACCTGAAACGCCAACACATCGGTGGGCTTCCGGCGGGAAGCACGCATCGTTCTTTCCTCGCTGGTTTACAGCCCTCCTTTGTCGTACCTACCATGCCATCTTACTTTACAGTCGCGCTTTCCCATTGTACCTTCCATTGTACCTTCCATCGTATCTGTCCAACACGTCCGTCGCCGCCGCCGTAGACGCCGTCTATGCTTCTTTCCGCATCGGTATTAATTTACACCGTCAAGGGAAGGCGCCGCCCAGTTGCCTGACGCCGGTTCAATAAATATATGGCGAAATGCCATCGTCGACCTTTTGTCCTTTTTGTCCTTTTTGTCCTTTTTTCATGTTCCTGTTCTCCTGTCCGCATCTTCCGTCCGAGTGGTGCGACACGCGCCGCAATGCAGCCCACCCCCCATCCACTCACTCCCCCAGGAATCCGTGCCTGAGCAATGCTGGCCTGGCCAATGCCACTCGGCCATCCCGTCACCGCGTGCTCGTGGCTGGTTGAGTCGGCGGCTTTGCCCCTGCGAGTAATAGCACCCCCAATATCGAGTTCCTGTCTTCCTTTTCTTTCGTCCTGTCGCACTCTCGCCCTGTCTGCCCTCTGCCTCCCCTCATGCGGCCATCCGTGCGCGCACAAACACCCTCCCCTCCTTCCCACCCTCACCCTCACCCGCTATAGCAATACATCCCGCGTCTTATACCCCATACCGCACTATACGCCACAGTCAGAGGCCCACTGCTCACGCTCGCCGCATTCGGGCTCTGCGTGCGGCCTCGTGCTGATCTGTGTCGTCTTGTCCTCTCCTGGTGAGTCTCGCTTCCCTCTTCTGTGCAGTCTGTACGTATGCAGTCTTCCACGCGCGCACCGGCCGGCCACAGGTCATATGCACCCGTATATGCCTCGCCAGCGGCCCCATTCAAATGCACGCGCAAAGCAGCACAGTCGTCTCTAAATGCACCACGCACGGCATTGCGCGGCGCTGTTTTGTTACCTGTCGTGCGGTATTCCTTTTTTTTTTCTTCTTTTCTTTTCATCTGGCTCTGCTTTACCTCCCACTCATATCTGTAAGTATCTCACTTGTTCCTTCGCGCTCCCTCGTGCTCCCACAGTTCCTTTGCCAACGCTCCTATACCCTCTCTCTATTCTCGACGCCCCTACTTTATACCAACCTTACTACTCCAGCTATACACACTATATTGTCTTCACAACCTGCTCCCCTCCCTCCCCCCTCTTTCCCCCTAACTTCCCCAAAATAACCTTCGACTAACGGGCCCTGTTCCACTCCACTCCTCCTGCACCACTTCACGTCTGAACGTTTCCATGTCGTCTGCTCTGTTCGACTCGGCCTGTCTCCACGAGCGGGATGGGTGTGGAGAAGGGCAGCTCAGTCTCCCGCCGGGCCATTTCCTCATCATCGCTCACCCAGTTCCTCGCCGTCCTTTAATTGTCTTCTTTTAATTTCTCTTTTCATAATTCTTTCTTCTTCAGTCTTGTTTAATTTTCTCTTTTTTTTCTCCTTCTCGTCTTATTGCTTTTCTTACTGTTTGCTTGACATCCCTCATTGGCCTTTCCTTTTCCTCATTGCCACACCCCACCCCTTTCCCCAGCTTTCCTCCATCTCCATCTACACTCATGGAAGATATATAAGTTCTGTCTCCCCTCCCCCCTCGTCCTCTTCGTTCCCGCCATTCCGGTCTCGATCAACCAACGACGACTACTTCATTCTCTATTCGCTTTCAACTTACTTTGCTACACGCAACTGGTTCTCTCTGCTTCACTTATGCCCTTTTTTTGTTTGCTTGCTTGACGAGTCCTTGCCTCACTGTCAGCTCGACCTCATCCCCACATCCAGGCCTAGTCTCAGACTCCGTCTCAACCTCGGCCTGACATTCACGTCACAACTACTTGCCATCATGGCGCCAACTATCCCAGTGGCGACCCAGGCCGGCATGTTCCACACCTTTCAGGGTGTCACCCCGCGGAAACAGTCGACCGACTCGCAAGATGGCACGAAAACCACTACCACCAACACCTCCAAGAGAGTCACAACGCCCCACGCATGCGCTGAATGCAAACGCCGCAAGATGTAGGTCGAATGGCAGCCCGTTTTTCTATTCCACCAATGGAACCCCGGGCATACCCCAGAGCATACCCCAGAACATTACCCACTAACACGACGCTCTCCCCATAGCCGGTGCGACGGCAAGCAACCTTGCGGCCAATGCCTGTCCAGTCGTGCACCCAAACGCTGTTTCTATGACAAGCATCGCCAACGCGTCATCCCTTCGCGGAAGACTTTGGAGGCGTTGTCCAAGTCCCTTGAGGAGTGCCGGTCGATTCTGAAGCGCCTCTATCCCAGCCATGAAGTGCAATCGCTTCTGCCATTGTCTCGGCCGGAGCTGCTCGCTCTGCTGGACCGGTCTGCAGGCGACCCGAATTTGTCTGCTCTGCCATCGCCACCACTCAACACGTCACCAATGGGCGACGACCTGCAATCACCCGTGTGCCTGAAGTCGGAGCATACGCTGTCCAGCCTCGAACAGATCCCGTCCCGTGGCGCCGAGTGGGATGAAGAGCGCCGGGACCATGATCCCATTCCTGCCGAGGCCGACGACGTGAATGCCCTGTCTCTGGCCGTCGACCGCCAGACGTCCTACCTTGGCGCATCCTCGATCAAGGCCGCATTGATGGTCATGCTCAAGGTGCAGCCCAACCTCCGCAACTCTCTTGCATCCGCGTCCATTCACAGCGCTGTCGAGATGTCGCACACCATTCCAGCTACCAAATCACAGCAGAGTCTACAGGGGCAAAAGCATGAGGCTGTAACCGGCGCGACAAACACATCGGCGACGCGCAAAGAGCTGCAACATGTGTCTTGGTCGTGGAAGGGCCAGACGCTCATCGACGCCTACTTTAAGCGCATTCACGCATTTATCCCCATGCTCGACGAGACTGCTTTCCGCGCTGACTACCTTGAGGGCCAACGCTCCGATGCGCCATGGCTGGCTTTGCTGAACATGGTGTTTGCCATGGGCAGCGTTGCCGGCACCAAGTCGGAGGACACGAACCACTTCACCTACTACAACCGCGCCATGGAGCGCCTCCCGATGGACGCCTTTGGCAGCAGCCACATTGAGACCGTGCAGGCCTTGGCCATTATCGGCGGCTACTACCTTCACTACATCAACCGCCCCAACATGGCCAACGCCGTTCTTGGTGCTGCTATCCGCATGGCCAGCGCCCTGGGTCTACATCGCGAGAGCCTGGCTCATGGCGGTACCACCGACGTCGCTGCTGCCGAGACCCGCCGCCGCACCTGGTGGAGTCTCTTCTGCCTCGATACTTGGGCCACGACCACCATGGGCCGGCCTTCTTTCGGACGCTGGGGTCCCGCCATCAACATCCAGTCACCCGAGTTCGGCATCGCATCGGCCCGCGACACCACCCAGCACGCCGGCAGTCTACCGCTGATTGAGAACATCAAGTTCTGCAAGATCGCCACGCAGATCCAGGACATGCTCGCCATCTCTCCGCTTCTCCGCCCCGACGACCGCTGCAGCCTGGACGCCCAGCTGGTGAACTGGTACCAGGGCCTACCCTGGCTCCTGCGTACGACGGATCCCTGCGCCGAGCCTCTGTACATTGCGCGCTGCATCATGAAGTGGCGCTACCAGAATCTCCGCATGCTACTCCACCGGCCGGTTCTTCTCGGGTTGGCATCCAGCGGCCAGACCCACGCCCCCGAATCCGAAATTTCAGCGGTCGAGGCGTGCCGCGAGCTCGCCAAGCAGACCATTGACGACATCTCCCACGAATGGTCGCGCAACCAAATGTCCGGGTGGAACGCCGTCTGGTTCGTCTACCAGGCCGCCATGGTGCCCCTCGTGTCCATCTTTTGGCAGTGGTCGAGCCCTCGCGTGCCCGAGTGGCACAAGCAGATCGAGGCCGTCCTAGCCATGCTGGAGGCCATGGAGGAGTGGTCCCTGGCGGCGCGCCGCAGCCGCGAGGTCGTCTGGCGCATGTATGAGGCCTCGCGCCAACCCGGGCTCATGCAGCCGCATCCGGCCGCCCATCTGCATGCCGATGCCGCACACAACATGCACCCCCAGCAGCAGCACCACCAGCAAAGTCAACACCAGCACCAGCACCAGCACCTCGTCAACGAGCAGTCGTACAGCGTGATGCTCAGCAACGCCATCAACGCAGCATCCGCGGCCGCCGCCAGCGAGTCCGAGTTCCACATGTCGCCCATTGGCTTCGAGTCCGAGGTCGGCATGCTCGGCATGCTGGACCAGCAGGGGCTCTGGGACCTCGACGGCATGTACTGGGGCCAGGACGAAGACGTTGAGTTTGCGGCGGCCGCGGATGCGGCAGCGTCCGCAACAGCGGTTGCTGGTATCCCAACTACCACGGTTGCCCCTTTCCACCACAACGTTCACGACGGCATGATACCCATGGACCATGGGATGATGAACAATTACGCAGCAAGCACTTTTTCATTCGTCCACTAGACACTCTTTTACGACAAACGATACATTCGCTTTTTTACGACCTTATACACTCTCACGATACACGTCCTTCGCTTTATGACACTCGCTTTGCCCATTCAAGCGACGCTCGTTTTGATTCACCACTCTTTTTCACAATGTTACTTTTTTATGGCTTGCTTTTTAAAAGATCTATTTCGTCCTCTTTTCCTTTTTATTTTCTTTATATATTTTCTTGGCTCTTCACGTCTATTGTTCTTGGTTAGCTGTTTAATGCTTTGTCTTTGCTCTTTTTTTGTTTGATTTTGTACAGGAGTTCAGAACACCTTACGAGGAAAACCCCCGCCGGAGGGTCGATACAGAAAATAAGGCTAGGCTTTTTCTGCGTTTATTTTTTCTTTCTTCAACCGGCCCCAGGATTTTTGAATTTGTCGTTAGCAGTTCTATTTTACTTTCATGCTCCTCTTAATTTTGCTTCCTTTCCTGCGAGGTACTACGCGTCTCTACGATTTTCATGTTACGTTTCTGCGAAAAGCAAGGCTATTCTGCTATTCGAAGCAACCAAAGAAGAAGAGGAAATACCCGAAATGAGGACGTTGTTTGTTCTACTTGTCTCTGCACAATAGTTAATCTCTGATATTTATCACTGTCTTTGATAATGAATGCAACTATCATAACTCACAATTCAGCAGTTGTATAAAATATGTGCTGTAACTTGCCAAGATGAAGTGGTCGAATCTTTTTTTAAAAAACAAAAAAAAAATCAAGAAAAGGAGGCCTGGCAGCCCCTTCCACCGGGAATCCCGCCTCTGCGCACTGACAACACAAACAAGAAGAAAGAGTACGTGCGCACGGCTCTTTGAAACGAAACAAACCAGAAAATCGGCCATTGTGATCAGTGGCGCCGGCCCAGCCACTCGGCATTTGGTATTTTATCGATCAAGATACGACGTACTCCGTGCACAGAAGAAATAAAACAAGTAAAATACAAAATCCCCAGAAACAAAAATGATTCGGCCCTTTGCCCCATTTCCATCGTGTGTACTCCGTATCCAATGTCTCATTCTGTCTTTTTTCTTCTTCTCTGATCTCGGACCCCTTTTTACTCCCTTTTTTTCTTTCCTCTCTTCATCTGGCCAGACGGCCCGGCTGCGTTTCCACTTCAAGACCTATATCCCTCCACGTTTTCTTCCTTTCGTCCCTTGCTATATTATATTCCCCCCGCACTTTTCCTCTAAAATAGATATATCCCTCCTCTGTCTTGGTTCTTTCATGGATGCGGGGAAGAAAAGGAATGGTACCCTGTTCCATATTCAATCCCTCCTTCTCTTTTTTTACGACGAGACAAAGGGCACGCACATATGTGCTGTTTCTATTAATTGTGGGCGGCTGGTCTTCGAGAACGAAGCTGCAGGTCACGCTAATTTCGATATATGAGTCTCCCATGTGGCAGTCAAATAGCTTTTTCTCACTTGCCTTTTGTGTAAAGAAAAGAGAGGGTGCCTCGTACTCTTGTAGACGTCTCCACTCACATCTACCTTCTGCCTTCCGCAGGCCACACCCCCACCCACAACCACACTTCTAGCCTCCATGAGGGCGACAAACTGTGTCTTTTTTTCCTTTTCTTTTTTTGCGGATTTTATGTCTCCCTTTTTTAATCGCCAATTTTTATTTACGCTTCCCGCATTAATTTCTGTACAGAAAGTGTATACCTCGAGAACATGGGAGACACATGAATACGGCCCCCTCTCCCGAAAAGAAAAGATAATCTAAAAGTCGGGAAGGTGGATGAGACTGTATACTTTTGAGTGGCTTTTTTCTTGTAAGATTTTGTGGTTACTGTTTGAAAAAAAAAATATTAAAAAAATAAAACACAATAACAAAACAGGAAAAAAATTCAAAGCCAAACATGCGAGCTAGTAGTTAACGAGTCTGTGTGTTACATTCTCATGTTTCAAATATCTTGAATATCCAACAAAAACCATACAAAAAAGCAGTAGGCACCAAGAAAAGAGAAATCTCCTCAGTAATAAAATATGGGTAGAAAAAGCGGTAGTTAAAAAGCACAGACGCCCAAGGTCTCATGTCGTCAATGCCGCTTTGCACGGACTCTCGTCAGAGGAGGGGCAAGAGAAAAAAAAAGGTTAAAAAGAAATAAACCGTGAGGGGTTTCTACGGAGTATTTCGCCATCGAAACGAAACAAAATAGGGCCGTGTTACTCCGTGCACCCAAGAAATAAGGTTATCTGGGGTAGAAAAACAGTGCACGGAGCCCACAGGGGTTGTTTTTTTTCTTTTCTTTTCCAACAGAGGCGACCGGTGTTCTACGAGAACCCCTGCCACTCTTGTTCCACCACGGACATACCTTTAAACGACAGAGCTGTGTTTGTTGAGGTTCTTGACGAGAATTGAAAAAAAAAGAAGAATGAAACACTTTACGCCGTTGTCGGCTCCAAAAGACCTTCTGTTTGGCTCACAGATACCTTTGAGATGGGGGCCGAATATGCAGCTTTCCCCTCACCCACATAGCAGATTTTTGTTTTATGTTTCAAAAAAGTCTTGAGGACATATTGCCTCCATTTTTAATGAAGGCCTGATGTCCGCCTACCCGAGTGAGAATGTCAATACGGGAAAGCATGCACTCTCCTCTCCTCTTTTTAAAACAACCTCCAAAAAAAAAACCAAGCAACGGCTGGTCATAGCGTACATTTAAATGGCATGAGGTAGGCCCGGAACAGTCCTTGCATGGTTTGAGAACTCTTTTTCAAGCCTCAACATGTCTCGCTCACATTTCTTGGAACAACCATCTTTCTATGTAGGCAAGCCGAGATGAAACATGAAACATCGGCACCAAAAGCACGTCTTCAAGGTTGCATTCGCACTCCAGCCTTTTTTTCTGCCTGCCCCTTCTTAATACATCCACTAGTGGCTGCCTCTCACAAGAAAATACGTGTCTATCTGGGTGCAGAGAAGTTTCCTAAAACATGCGGCAGGCGTTGGTTCCACGTCCACTTAAGTCTGGTTGAGCGGGTACGCACAGCAGAGGTGCTTGCAGGGTGGCTTGTCCCGTTGCTTCTCGAACATTTCTTTCGTAAGAGATAATCCAAAAGAAGCATATTTTTGGGCATAGTTTTGGTCGAAACATGAAACATCTTGTTCTAAAGCCATACGGGCCATCCATTGGGATTGTGTTTTGTTCTTTCAGAATCACAGAGACCTAAGTATATTGCCCTGGTCTGTGTAAATAGCACTCGCGAGAAGCTATGACAGACCGTATCTAACAAACAGTACTGACCCCTACGGGCCTCTCTTTCATAAGCTATGACCTTTTCTTTCCTTCTGCGCCGCTTAAGAGTGCTAGAGCAAATAACGGAGGGCAGGAAATGGCCTCCGTTTCCCAGCCTCGCTTCGTGTCGTCTTTTTGACATCTGAAATTTATTGTCTTCTTTGTCTAAGCGTGAAACCCACAACCTTGCCGAGCAATACTAAACCCTGGTGAGGATAAAACAATGCAAGTCCAGGGGCAAAACTTTGTACTCGACGAGAGGTTGACAGGCAGAATCAGCAGGCGAAGTAGGGTGGGCGTTGGAGACGAAGGTTAAGAAACGGTGGGAGAGGAAAGAAAAAAAAGAGCTTGAAAAACAATCACGAAATCAAGAAAAATCTGTCTTGCGCTCTGTCTGTGTTTATGTAAACAACCAACACTCCTTGAGAAAACGCCGACGAGACAGCAGAGATGGCTTACACAGCATCGTGCACTGTTTCGTACTGTTTGGCGTCATCGAGGAGCACAATGGGGGAGGCTCAAAATGGGGGTTATTACAAGATGGACGGCCAATGGGATGTATGAGGAGCGAGCACGGCTGAAAATCACGTGTGACACTCCAAGATATAAAAAGAGGCTCACAACTTCTCCCAATTTTGAGAGAAAGAGAAACAAGTCTGGTCCCTTTCAATTTGTTTCCGGGAAGCGCAAATAATGGTCATATGATAAACATAGTGCTCCTTATGGGGTGGCTTGTGGGGATCTTTTTTGACACATTTTCATTTTGACCTACAAAATCTCGCGTCTTTTTCCCGGCTAAGCCTTAAGCGTCACTAACACGACTTTTCTGCACCATCTGCTCGCCCAGTGGCATCATTCACGCTCTGGCGCGCGAGTTCCCTGCCCCGGTTGCAATGAGAGCACGGAAGATTGTGTCTGTTTTTCATTGTCAGTTACCTTCTGCCAACGATTACCGCTTTCTAAGAAAAAAAGAAATCAGATAGGTAGAAAGAAATCTCACCTCTCCTCTCTCTCTCTCTCTCTCTACTTCGCCTTCCCGCACCATTGCTGGAACGGCCCCGCCGTCGGGCGCACGTTGCAGTGCGGCTCGCCCTTCATCTCGACGGCGCGGTGGTCGCAGCAGGGCGTCGTGCCCTCGCACTTGGCGATACGCCGCCACTCGAGGCGCTTCGTGCTGGGCGTGTTGTAGGCGCACTGCAGAACCATGGTCCAGCCGAGCGACGCATCGCCGCCACAGTCCCAGGCGCCAAATGTATCGCACGCGGTGCCCTCGCTGGCAGCAGTGACGAGGGAGGCCAAGGAGGCGAGCGACGCAAAGACAATAGGGGTGAGCTTCATAGTGATGGACGACTGATTGTGATCGAGGTGAGTGTGCGTGGAACTGCAAGTTTTTGCTGTCTTGACGATCATTTAGCGACCATTCAACTTGTAGGACGGTGGTCTTCACGATGATTTATATTCTTTACGGCTTTTGACTTATTTGATGTGGTTTTCAATTCTCCGCGCTTCTTTCATGCGTTAAACATCTAATTCGATCGCATGGACCAACAGGTCAGCGCCGCTGGATGAATAAGGCTGTGCTGTTGAGGCTCATCTCTTCATAGGGACCTCATTTCGTGCCGTGATATTCTCCGCTGATGGAGAGTCCGCGATAAACAATTGCCGCCGGTTAGAGCCGACAGTGGACGTTGGAGCAAACTACAAAAAAAGTAAGCACTACACAAACAATAACACCGGCGTTTGTTTGTGGCGGGAGCACATATTTTTGGCCCGTTTGGTCCATTGGGCATTGAAGCGCCAATTTACTTTACTAAGGTAAAACGTTATTATTTCACTCTCTCATTTTTCTCTCACTCTATTTCGTTTGTGTTTGTTGCTTTCATTCATTCATTCTCAACACATGCTCAATATAATGAATGAGCGGCCTCGGTATGAAATTTTGCATATGCTTCCTCCTCACGCTGTATCTTTTATCGTATGTCACCCCATGAGTGGAACGAGCCGACATTGAGATGACTGCCAATGCAACACAGCCGACTGCAAACAACTGCAACACTGACCACTAACGATGTAGGTCGAATGTTCAATACGTCGACGCACCTTTCATGGTAATCGACACGGCGTATCTTTTTTCAGTGTGCTCCGTATCTCGGAGCCTGCTCTGGTGTTCATTGCTATTTGTGTCCATCAACGGTCTCCCCACAGCCTCCACGATTTTTCTCATGACCCCCAGAGTGTGGCTGCCTTTTATGACGTAGGCTTCTCCACGCGAGTGTGAGCGTTACACATCCAAGTCGTATTGGATTAGGTAGACATATTGAATTACGCATCTCGAGACGTATCTCAAGACATCTTTCAGTCAACAAAACAGCACCAAGGCATCACGCGGGAACGACTAGAACTTATGCTGTGCCACCAGCCACGGCATCAACCTTCGCTGATAATTTTAAGCCAATGCGATCGGCACGTAGCGGACCTGATCAGCTCCGACGGCCGACTCAATCTTCTTCTTTTCATTGACCGTGTAGCCACGTTATGCGCGATCTTGCAGCCCAATGGCAATCTTAATCCGCGGACCAGCTGTTGTATCAAGTACAAAAGGTCGTTGTCATACTTGTGCTCTCCGCTCCGAGTTCCTTGAAAGTACTATTCATTGGCCTCCCCGCCTTGTTACTTTTCTCTTTCCCCTTCTTATTCGCCTTCTTATTCGCCTTCCATCGCGCCGTGGCCTCTCGCCTTGTGTTTTCCACTCTTTCGGTTAAGTAGATCGCAGATTGGCTGTCCGAAAAGACGTTTTGCATTTTTATTTAAAGAAAGAGCCTCTCATTCGTCGTGATGCTTGTACATCCAGGTTTTATGGCCAGCCTTCATTCTTTTCATCCGAATGCTCTCCGTTCCATCCTGCTGTCGGTCGTTCTCGTTCTCGTTTCCTTCCTTCTCGCTTTCTGTTTCCTCTTTGGCCCTGGCGCCACCGCTGAATGCCACGCTAGGCGCCCAACGGCTCCCGTCCCTATGAAAAAACCGCCCTAGAACCCACACTACCGAATGGTGCGCCGCTCGCCTGACAATAACCGGGTCTCGCACTCGCTTAAACGCGACCGGTGTCTGAAAATAATGGGCAGAGTAGGAGAAGCAATTACTCCGTATGGAGTAAGAGAAGTCAATCGCCTACAAGAATAAACTACCACTTACACGCGACACCCACGCGATTGAGGAAGGGACGACCGGCCGATTGGAAGATGCCTGGGGTAAGGTACACATGCCATTGGCACGCTGGCAGGCAAGAACTCCAATGTAAGTGTATTTGCTCTTTCCTTCCAGAATGTTGCTCTGTTTTGCTTGCGACGCAGCTGGGTGACAAGCAATTCTTCACTGTGACATTGATAGCGGCTGCGCCTGGAGATGTGCGTACTGTGTCGTATTACTTCGTGCAGCGTACGGGTGTGTGCGCTCACAACGTGCACCGATCGTAAGATATCTTGTAGACAGGAAAAGAGGGAGCAATAAACACGATACATGCAAAGTAGTACTGTCGGCCACGCCTACATACTACAGTCGTGCCTTCCTTCCCAAAGATCTAGGCATCAACGAAACGAGTCGGATCTCAGCCCATCCACACATGCGAAAGGGCAAAGTCCCCATCGAGGCAGGAACGACCAACATGTTAGTCACGAACAATGACCGTGATCACCTAAACCATCCGAACCCAACGGAGAAGGAACGACGCATGCGCAGCGCGTCCCTGCCCTTTTCTGCTTTTCAGATGCTTGACGGCGACCCAAAGCGCCGCGGCCCTCCTTTTTGTCCACTCGTCGCTTCCGTCGTTTTGTCTGTGGAAACGTGGACGGGTCTGGCTCCACCCAAACTCGGTGCATCTCTCCCATCTGAACTTTCTCGCCATTCTTTTCCCTCCGTACTTTGTTTTTCGTCTTTTCGTCCATCCCATCATGGAGCACGGCCGCATGCATCGCTTCCCGGCACTCTCCCTGTTCCTGTCCCATCAGCCTTCCGGACAGACAATTGCCCGGCCGTGCCAAGCGGCAAGCATCTTCACTCACTCGCTCTCCTGTTCCGACTTCTCATCTTTCTCATGTCTTTTGCATCTCATGGCAATGGCATCGTCTACAAATAGTCTATGCCAGGCACGCCATCTATCGCATATTTATTAATACCCTTCTTCCCTTCTCCCTTCCTCACTCCTTGACTCTTCCCATCATCCTCCCCATCCTCTCAATCCTCACTCTGTACTCCGCAATACAGCAACCAGTTCCGCCCGAAACAGTACAGCATCGACCTATTTTAACTCTCTTGGATCTCTTTTCTCTCCGCGCACACGCCACAACCCATATCTTTTACAGCCATTTTTTTATTTATTTTAGTTTTATTTTAGTTTTACTATTTTATTCCTCGCTATCCTGTCATCACCAACCACCGCAGCGCATGTCCCACCCCAGAATCGCAGACAGGCTCGTCCGAACGTCCCACACCGTCACCGCCAAACAAAGGACGATACGACCATAGGACGAAAGACGAAAGTACGAAAAAGCGGGACAAAACTCTTGGAGTAGAAGGAGCAAGGCCTCGCCCATTTTCCTGGTGCTTGACACCCCGCCAAACCTCCCACACTTTTCTGTGGCCATGGCGGCTCCAGGAACAGCCTTCATCAAGTTGGAGGCTTCGACGGTGCCGAAGCGGGAGACGGAGGGCGTATCACGCCAAGAACAGCAGGAACAGTCGACCGAGGACAGCCATCCGACCACGACGGCAACAACCGATGATGTTGAGGCCGCAGCCGCTGTGCCGGCAGGCGTGTCCTCAGACGATGAGTTGCCCATATCCAACCTCGCGCCCTGGCGTTTTTGGACACTCAGTTTAGGGTACTTTCCTCCCCTACAGCGTTCTCCTTTGTGTTTCTCATTGTTGTGTTTACCATCGTTGCTAACAAAACCAGCGTCGGCCTCGGTCTCTTCCTGGCCATGCTGGACTCGTCCATTGTGGCGACCAGCCTGCTCACCATCGGCCGCGAGCTGGGCTCCATTGAGCTCATCAACTGGGTCGCCCTCGCCTACACCCTGGCCTACCTCAGCTGCGCCGTCATCTTTGCCCGCATCGCCGATATCGTCGGCCGCCGCAACGCCTACCTGGCCGCCTTCCTCATCTTTTTCGGCTTCTCCATCGGCTGCGGCTTCGCCAAGACGCTGCACCAGCTGATCGCGCTCCGGGCCCTGCAGGGCATCGGCGGATCCGGCCTGTACTCGCTGTCCATGATCATCTGGCCGGAGCTGTCGCCCATCAACATGAAGCGCCACATTGCCAGTCTGGCCGGCGTGGTCATTGGCATGGCCGGCGTGCTGGGCCCGATCCTGGGCGGCCTGTTGACCAACTATGTGTCCTGGCGCTGGATCTTTTGGATCAAGTATGTTGTTTTCACCTTTCCGGGTCTCCCCCTCCGTCCTCCGCACCTGCTAACAGAGTAGTGGCCCAATCGGCTTCTTTTCCATGGCAGTGTTTGCCCTGACCTGGCCCAAGGAGAAGTATCTTCCAGTCATCGAGCGACATCCGTGGTCGTCGCTCGACATTGTCGGCTCGGTCTTGCTTATTGGAGCTGCCGCCCTCGTCACGTTCGCTTTCCAGAACGCCGGTGTCAACCCGGACCAGTGGAACCAGGCCATCTTCCTGGCGCCTCTAATCACCGGCATCTTTTGCTGGGCCGCGCTGTTTACCTGGCAAGCAATCGTCGAAAAGCGCTGGACGCACATCATGCCCGCGTTCCCCCTCAAGCTCCTCCGCAACCACGTCTATGCGTCGGCGGCCCTCACCACGCTGTTCCTCGGCTTCCCCTTCTTCGCCGTCATTTATACGTTTCCCCTACGCCTGCAGATTGTCAACGGCAAGAGCGGCCTCATGGCCGGCGTCATGCTGCTCCCGCTGCTGGCCGGCGTCTCGTTTGGCAGCGCCCTCACGGGCTTTTTGAATCTCAAGCACAACCGCCTGTTCGAGACGCTCGTCGTCGCGGGCGGGCTCATGATCATTGGCTGTGCGCTCGAAACGACGCTGTCGGACTCGGCCACGCTCGAGGCCAAAGCGCTCGGCTTCTTGCCCTTTATCGGCCTCGGTCTCGGGCTCGGCGCGTCCGCCACCACGATCCTGGCCGCTACTGAAGCACCGCCGGGCGACCATGCGGCGTCCCAGGGCATCATTGCACAGGCCCGTGTGTTTGGTGGCAGCATCGGCATTGCGGCGTCGTCGGCGATCTTGGCGCGGCAGGAAATGGCCAAGCTCGGCACCGTGATCACGACTGATGTGCCCGCCGATCTCACGGGCGACTCACCTGCGGCCGTGCTGGTGCGCCAAGTCTTTACAGAGGCCTTCACGGAAAACATGCGCATCTGCGCAATCATCTCGGCCGCCGCCATGGTCATCGCCTGCGGCACCTACACAAGAAACCGCCGGCCGATTCTGGCCGTGTTCGAAGAGCGTGCGAGACAAGAAGCGGCCAAACAGGGAGCGGCCACAGTCGAAATGACACCAGTAACGGCGACAACTGCCCAACCAGCTTCAGGGCCGACAACCAACACTCAAACAGACGCCGTACTAGGTTGCGAATCGGAGCGTGCCGAGAGCGAGCTGAAAGAAGAGATGTAATGTTGAGCTAGGAGGGTTTTTATTTAATTATTTATTTACATCTTCTTTTTAGAACGGCTTACAACACGGCAATACCCGGAACAGCTACGGCGACAATAAGTAGCACGGCGTTTTATGGACTTGGGAAACGGCGAACGGGGCAGCAAGCGTGATTTCGTATCGGGTTTTTAGTTTGGGATTTCGGTGTCGATAGGATTTATGCTACATCTGGGTTGTCTGAATTACTTCTCTTATTCAACCATTTTATCAACTGGATTGTACGATAGCAAGTAGAGATAGATAACGCAACAAATAATACACACTACCAACTGTTTGAAATGTACATAAGGCGATAACAAGACGGCGACTTACATGGTGTTGTGGTTCGAGGCCTCTTGTTTCTCAGCCGGCTTTTCAAGTCGTGACCTGTAAGCCTCCAAAAAGCCCATATGAACTCCAACTTGGGGCAGCACCGCAAACCAAATGCCAACAGCTTCGGAGAGGTACAAGGTCACAAATTGATGCAAGGAAGAAGCAAAACAACACAAATATGCTTACACTATCATTTATTTACTTCTTATCCAGTCTGTGAATCTGCCTGCGATAACACGGGAAATCACCGGCAAACGCCGTTCATCGCGAAGGTCGGACGCTTGCACGCGGGCCTGCAGCTCTTAGCCTGGTCTTGCTGGCTCGCCCACTCGCCCACTCGCTTTGCTCGCTCGTACAGCGTGCGCCTTGCCATTCCCTGAAGTCCTTGGGATGGATTGAACACTCATGGAATCGTTTTCCCCTTTCTAGGAAGCTCCAGTTTTACGAGTAATGCCTCTTTCCCCTTTAGCTGACTCGCAAGGAAGGAAGCTAAATCGTGGGTGGTGGGCCGTTGCGGAAAGCGCAACCGGGCAAGCCAGGGGATTGCATCACCGGCCGCGGGGTTTTTCGTGTGCGGGCCTCACCTGCCCCCATTGATAATGGGGATAATACGCCATTCCCGCAACGATCTCGGGTCCCCTCCTTCCTCGAATGAAAACAACGCGATTTCCTCGTCCATCTCCTATCCGCAGCCCCTTTTGAGCTCCGTTCTTCCCTAACCAATTTGTTATAAAGCAGCCTCCCCTCTCTCTACCTTATGTTGCCATCTGCCGCCCGCGCTATCTCTCGCCTCCGCCGTCCTGCCGCCGCACTTACGACACGGTCCCTTACGCTGCCAGTCTCTCGGCCTGTTTCGCCCTTTTCCTCTTCCTCCTTCTCTTTGACAGTTCGCCCACGGCCTACCGTTTCCCGCCCACTCCCTCGTCCCCGTACACTTCGCTCCCTCAGCACCATGTCCGCCGTCGCCAAGCGCCTCTCGGGCAAGACCGTCGTCGTCACCGGCGCCTCCTCCGGTATCGGCCGCAGCGTTGCCTTTGAGTTTGCCCGCGCCGCTGCCCCCGCGGGTGGCCTGCGCCTGATCCTCACGGCCCGCCGTATCGACGCCCTGCGCCAGATCGCCGACGAGCTCGTCAAGGAGCTCGGCGAGGACAAGGTCCAGGTCCTGCCCGTGCAGCTCGACATCAGCGACCGCGCCGCCGTGCGCGGGTTTGTTGCCAACCTGCCCGAGGAGTGGCGCGACATTGACGTCCTGGTCAACAATGCGTATGTTCTGTCCTCGCTATCTTTCCTCGCTGCGCGCGCTGGTTTCTCTGTCCTCGCTTCGCTCGTTTTCCCTTTGCACACGTTTTTGTTCTCGCTCCCCTCGCTTCGTTCGCTTGCTCGTTGCTCGCTTGCTAACAATTCAGTGGCCTCGTCAAGGGCGTTGCCCGTGCCCCTGAAATCGCCGAGGAGGACATCGACGTGATGCTCGCCACGAACGTCACCGGTCTCATCCACATGACCCAGGCCGTCCTGCCCACCTTCCTCAAGCGCGGCTCCGATGGCGGCGCCGGCGACATCATCAACATTGGCAGCATTGCGGGCCTTGACCCCTACCCCGGCGGAAGCATCTACTGCGCCACCAAGGCCGCCGTCCGCAGCTTCACCGAGAGCTTGCGCAAGGAGCTCATCTCCACGCGCGTCCGCGTCATCGAGATCGACCCCGGCCAAGTCGAGACCGAGTTCTCCGTCGTGCGCTTCTACGGCGACAAGTCCAAGGCGGACGCCGTCTATGCGTACGTCCGAGTCCTATGCATTGCCGCATTTTTCTTCCTTGTTTTATCAACAGCTAACACCGTCAGCGGCGTCAACCCTCTGACGCCCGACGACATTGCCGAGGTGGTCGTGTTTGCCGCGTCCCGGCCGGAGAACGTCGTCATTGCCAACTCGCTGATCTTCCCTCAGCACCAGGTGCGTGGCTGCCATGCTCTTCTGTCCCCCTCTGCCCTCTTTGAACAGCATCTAACACATCTAGGGCGCTGCTGGTCTCCTCTTCAAGAAGCAGTAGATTCTGCCATCCGAATATACAACAGATCTAGTCTTCACAGACTCCCGTGTCAGGAGTACAAAATCTTAGATTTATTCTTGATAGAAAAAAAACGTGTCCCGTGTGAAAGTTGTGCCTGTGCAATGTCAATTGGTGTTGTCTCTCGTCTCTTCAAATCTATGCTGCCCTCTATCTTCTGTCTCCTGCCTTGAAGCCTCCAGCTCCAGCTTCCAGCTTCCACCTTCCAGCTTCCACCTTCCCTTCTGCCGTCTTCCCCTCCACCGCAATTCGGCGCTAGCCCCTCGTTGCCAAGAGGAAATAGGACCGGCAGAAAAACACGCAGGGTTTGGCCAATCGTGCCTTCCTCTGCGATTTCCGTGCCAAGCCCCGTACACCGACTGCAGCCGCCGCGCACGTGATCCGCCCAAGCACTGCAGAAAGCCTTATCGGCTCTTATCGCGCGTGGCGGGAGGCGGCAGAATTTTTTGGATCTTTCCCTTTTTGGGCCATTTTGGCTTTTCGGTGTGCCTCCAAACTCCCTTTTTGCTGGTCTTTTGGGTGTCCAAGGCGCCTTCCGGTGTTATTGTTTTTCGCTCCTGCCCTCGCTCCCCGCCCTGTGCATAAAAAAAAATTATTGCACCTGCCGCCCATCACCGCCCATCGCCAAAGGCGAAAAAAAAGAGAACCCACGAAATCGAACCCACAATCCGAACGAACGAGAGCCACCCCGTCTCTCACCGCCAGGCGACAAGAGGCACCGCACACCGGACCCTCGACGATCCTCGACAGAACCACGAGGGACGCAACGACGCGGACACGCCCAACACACCACGACAACGGAACCCGGGGCCCACGCGACGACGCGCCGATCGACACAATGGGCCGCAAGCCGAACCCCATTATCCTGCAGTTCTTCGAGCGCGGCCCGCGGCTGGCCGACAACAGCAACCGCTACCCGCACCGCTGCAAGGCCTGCGGCGAGTCGTTCCCCAAGGGCCGCGCCGAGTCGCTGATGACGCACATCTCTAAGAAATGCCCTGCCATCAGCGAAGCCGACCGCATCAACGCGTGCCTGTCGCTCAACGGCCTCAGCCACCACATTGCCGCGGCCGCTGCAGCATCGGCGAGTGCGGGCGTCGGCGGCGGCGGCGGCCAGGGGGGTGTGCGTGGCTCGTCGGCCAACAGCCGTATGCAGCACCTGCACGGCCTGCAGCAGCATGCCCACCGCCTGGCCGCGGCCAATGGCAGCCCTAGTCAGACGCACGCCCACCACCACCACCTGCTCGCCCAGAGCAACAACAACGGCGCGACCAATGCGGCAGCGGCAGCGGCGGCGGCGGCGGCGGTAGCGGCTGCTGCGGCCGCCGTGTCGTCCTCGCCCTCCACATCGGCCGTCGACGCCGCCGCCATCCAGCGCGACTGGACCGCCCTTGAGACCCTCGCGGAAGTGTCGCGCCAGATCGACCTGAGCGAGAAGCACGACGACCGCGCGCCCGGCAGCTCTGGCGGTGCCAACGGCGAAGGTGACGCGACGAACGGGACGAACGGCACGAATATGACGGCCAAAAAGAACGGTGACACCGCCGGTGCCTCGTCCTCCTCTGCGAACCACTTCGACCCCTCCGACCTTCTTCGATCCGACCCGAACACAATGGAGGAGGATACGGACGCCGAGCAGAAGCTGTCCCAGGAGCAACTGCAGCAGCAGCAACTGCAGCAACAGCAGGCCGAGGTGGAGAAGATGCTCAGTGCCGCCGCAGACCAGGACGGGATCACGTTTGACCAGATCAAGCGCCTCGAAGAGGCCAACCTGTCCATGGCCGCGGCTGCAGCCTCGGCGCAGCTGAACCCGTCCCTACTCGACCCCCAGCTGCGGACGGAAGAGCCCGTTGCGACAGCGGCAGCAGCCGTCGCAGCAGCCGCGGCCGCCGCGGCCACAGCATCGAACAACGCCGGCACGCCGCAGTCCGACATGGCAGCGGCCAGTGCCGGTGTCGAGAAGCTCGACGTCGATAGCGCGGTGACCACGGGCGCGACGACGCCTGCCGACGGTGCCTCCAACATGGCCGAGACGGCCGTCATGACGCCCGACGTCCACGTCAACGTCGACGGCGACGAGCCCATGCCCGATGCGCTTCTCGCAGCCTCGACGGGCGTCGGCGGAGGCAGCGTGGCCGCGACCCAGCCCTGGGGCGAGATCACGTATCTGGCCGAGAACGTCGTGCTGCCCGTCTTCCCGTCGTCCGCCGGCGACGGCCACAACCACCACCACCTGCTGCCCGCGAGCCCCGGTGACCCCAACCGCATCAGCTTCAACATGAACAACCCCAACGAGATCGGCCGCCCCAAGCAGGGCCGCGCCCGCTTCAACACGACCCGCCGCAAGGAGGTCCAGGAGGTGCGCCGCATTGGCGCCTGCATTCGCTGCCGCATTCTGCGCAAGACCTGCTCCAAGGGCAGCCCCTGCGACCAGTGCCGCAAGGTCCTCTCGCCGCGCGTCTGGCGCTCCGGCTGTGTGCGCACCAAGTTCACCGAGCAGCTCGACATATTTTGTGCGGGCGTGCAGGTCGTGCTGGCGCAGCACCGCGCGAACCAGCTGCGGGAGTCCGTCGACGTCGTCAACAATGGCCTCATGATCGAGGCGACGCATTTCCCCGACAACCCGGCCGTTGCCGTCACGCTCGAGGTGTTCCAGAGCAACGGGCCCAAGGACCATAGCGCCGCCGATAGTGCCGCCGCCTCCGCCACCGCCGCCGCGGCGTCATCTGCGGCCACTGCTGCTGATGTAGCAGCCGCTGCTGCCGCGGCCGCGGCTGCTGTGTCTGCTGCGGCTGCCGTATCCGCGGCGGCTGTTGCAGCGGGTGGCGTCGCTCCTGTGGATGGCGAGGCGACAGCAAATGAGGCTAGTAACAGTGACGGCGCTTCCGCCACGGATGAGGCGGTAGCTGGCGATGCTACTGCTACTACTGCAGACGCAGATCTAGAAACTGCCAAGGAGCCAGCAGCCGAGCCGTCGGAGCCAACAGAAGAGCAGCCCACTGAAGAGCAGCACACAGAGGCAGCCCAGGCACAGGCTCCAGCGCCGGCGCCGGCGCCGGCGCCGCCCATTGCCCCGCTGCACCTCTGGGAAGAGGGCGAGATCGTCATGGTCGACACCGCCAAGGACGACGTGCCGCTCAAGATGGAGTACTACATGCGCAACATGCTTCCCGAGTTCATCCAGCGCGAGCCGTCCCTCTTTGTGCGCACCATGCTCGAAACCGCCACTGCTCTCGCCCAGGAGACCAACAGCGTGCTCCTGAAAAAGGCCATTGAGCTCTGGGGACTCGTCGAGATCCTCGACCGCGAGCGCCAGTGGCAGATCCGTGTCAAGCCGGTGCCCGGCAGCGGCAATAGCGGCAAGGCCAAAGCGAAAGACGGCGAGTCCGGTGGTGGCTCTGCCGAAAAGGAAGACGGCGACAACAAGGACGACGAGCCCCGCCAGATCCGGGCCGACACCGACCAGGAAACCTACACGACGCTCTGTCTGCAGCTGACCGCCGGTGCCGAGCGTAAGGCCGCGGCGATCAGCAACAGTCTGCTGACGACGATGCAGCGCCTGCTGCAGGACAGCAAGACCAAGATCGACTACACAATGTACTTTACCACGCTCATCCTGCTCAACTGCGTCGAAAAGTCGACGTGGGGTTTCAAGGCTTGGGACCAGGAGACGCTGCGCGAGATGTGGCCGCTCGAGCGCACGCCGCACGACTTTGCCCAGCAAGGTTACGTCATCGCCGACCTGCTGCGTATGCTGCTGGGCATCCGCAAGGCGCTGCCGCGCACGACCTGCCGCGCCGAGGACGGCATGTTGGTTACCGAGGACGACGACCCCGTCGTGCGCAACTTTTTCGAGACGATCAAACTGAACTGTGAGTCCTCTTCCCTTCATTTTTACCCCGCCTTTCCGTTTCATTCACTCTCTAACAGTACAGACAACGAGGTTGTGGCCAAGCACGATCACCCCATCTTCTCGCCGACGGACTCGCGGTCTTTTGAGCTGCTGTTCTGCTCGTCTCTGCTGGTCCCTCTCCGGGACTAATCCCCTCTCACTCCCCTCCTTTACCTCCCTTTGCACTATTTCATGTTTTTGACGAGCTTTTCTTTCTATCGGTTTCTGTTTTGCTTTTTATTTTATAACGTATTTGTGATGACTGGAAGGCCGGCGTCCTAGAACTTTTTTTCTTTTTCTTTTTATTTGGTATTTTGGGCGTTACAGGGGATCTCCGACTCAACACCGCGAGATCGGGGACAACAATGAGGAAACACAACAAACGACGGGAACACGAAAAAAAGGGATTATATGAGGGGAAACTTAACACGGTGGACTTGGAGGAACGGGAAAAAAAGAAAAAGAAAAACTGCCTGTACGGGAGGGACAATCACTTGGTTCCCTGCCCATTTTTATTTTAAGATTTTATGTCTATTTCTCGCTAGAGAACCGCGCAGGCTTCATATACCCTGCTAGTTTCTTGTTTTTGCTTTTCTCCCTTATCTTTTTTTTTCTCTCGCAGGGCGTCTAAAAAGCAGCAAAAGTGACGGGGGGGGGGAGAAGGACGAAAGCAAGGGGTAATAGCTCACTTTATAAGTCACGGATTTGATTTTTGCTCTTCTTTACGACTCGTTTTTTTTGTTTTTGGGCCAAATTAGGAGGACGGACACGACCACTCATTAATGACACGACTCAGTCTTTACCGACAAAAACACAATACAGACTTTACGAGAAGGACTACGTTCAATTTCACGCCAGGCATTGAAAAGTTATGATATAGTCTTATACATTTGTATGGATGTGAACCGAACAAAAGAAACAAACTGGTCTGATGATATAAAGATAATAAGATGTATTGTACACGCCCGTATGAATTCAACAATGAATGAAGAGAAAAAGAAAACCAGAGACAGAAACGGAAACCATAGGAAGCCAAGAAAAAGCTCAGATAAAACAAGATGAGAATGAGAGGGTGCAAACAACAACGAAAGCGAAGCAGGTCTAAGGGAGGCCAAGCAACACATGTCTTACCACCATCCACTGCCACACTTGTGACTCTATCCTCCCCTCTCCTAACGCAAAACAAAACAGTCCATCTCAAATCTCGCCAGCAACCTTGCCTAGAATCGAACAAAAGACAAAAAGTAAAACAAAGCCACAGCCAACGCGTAACGAAAATCAAAGTATTTTTTTTGTAGGGAGTAGAAAGGGACAGAGCGACAGAAGACAGCCTGTGTCTACTGTTCCTGGCTGAACGACAAAGCCAGGCCCTCCTGCACCTGCTCCATGTCCGCCATGGTGCTGTTGAACACCTTGCTCAGGTTGTTGATCACGCGCGACCGGTTGCGCTCGTGCCGCGACGTCCAGATGTAGTCCATGATCTCGCGGCTGATCTGCTCGAGCTGGTCCACCGTGCAGCCCGACGTGCGGTCGAGAATCGTGTCCAGGATCGGGTCCAGGTTGGTGTCCGGCACACTAATCGGGAAGCCTTGCGAAGACAGGCGGCTGGCGCTTTGCTGCAGCTGCTGCTGGGAGGGCGGCGGCGGCGGGCCGAGCGGCTGCACGGGCGACTGCTGCTGCGACGTGGGTGCCTGCACCTGTGAGGGCGACGAGAAAGCGCCACCGCTGCCGTTGTTGCTGGCTGCGCCGCCATTCTCGTCGGACGCACCGCCACCGTTGCCAGACTTGCTGCCGTCGAACTCGCCCTTGGCCATGGCGTGCATCTGCGAGTGAACCCATTCGTGGCTCGAGGCCGTCTGGCTCGGCAGCGACCCGAAGATGGACTGCGTATCGGGGATCTGGGATCCGTCGCTGGCGTCTGCACCACCCGAAGCGCCGCTGACGGTATTGCCGTGCAAGATGCTGTTGTTGTTGGTAGTGGAAACGATATGTACGCCGTTTGTCGCCTGGGTGCTTTGCGGGCCGGTCGAGGGGTCGGATGTCTTGGTCGTTGAGGCCTCGTTGACAATGGCGGAGGGCGACATGCCTTCGGGTATGCCCGTCAGTGCAGACATTTGTGACACTTGCGTGTTCCCTGCCGTCGCAATGGCAGACGACCTCGGCCACTGCGGCGGCACAGGCACGTCGGAACCTGTCATCGCAACATCTTCGCCGTTCGATGTGGATGCAGACGGGACTGAATTGCCGTTGCTAAGGTGCGGATGGAAACCGTTCGAGGATGGCGGCGTCGAGGTGCCGAGCGGCTTGAGCTCGAACCGGGCTTGGCTCTGCATCTGTTGCTGTTCTGCAATCGGCTCTGCGGTGTCGCTATTGGGGCGGACAATGTCTGAGCCAATGATCGGCAGAGGGTCGTCTTCCAGGCTGCTCGCTGCGGCGCCAAAGATGGCCAGGCCGGCTTTCTTCTTAGTTGCCTTTTCCTCGGCTTCCTGGGTCCGCTTCAATTGCCGGTGGTAGAGACCGTCCCAGTCCACTTGAGACAGACGTGCTTCTGCTTCGGCAACATCAACCTCGACGTTGGTCGACAGCTCATTAGCCTTAAGAAGACGCTCCTTATCGCCAATGTTGCGCGCATCCTTGGCCAGCGAAACAACGTCGTGGTAGAAGTCCTTTGGCCGGGCGTAAAAGCCGTTGGAAAGACGCTCTTCAATGGTCGAGAGATCCAGATTGTAGTAGAACTTGTTCGTGGCCTTCTCAAGCAGACCGCGAACGCCATCCCTGTCGTGCGAGATGACAAATGGGCGGGGCTCTTCGGTAGGGATGTCCGGCTGCACGTAGTTCGGGTCGGCCTCCTGCCAAAGGTACTGAATTTGCGTCTCGGCGATAACGGGCTGACGGAATTTCTTGTACTTTTTGATCTGGTCCATAATTGGTTGCAGTTGGACCTTGAGCAGGTTCAGCAAAAGATGGTCCTTGCGTAACTCTTCCTTGAGCTCTTCCTTGGTCTTGACCTTGGGAGGCGGTGGTGGCGCGACGGGCAGCTCCTCCAGAACCCGCTTCTTGCGGTTCGCCGGGTCGGGGAAGTCGTTGGGGTTCTTGGTCGCATGCTTCAAGAAGTTGAAGAAGTACGAGCGACGGTTTTCCCGGCTGGGCTTCTCGAGAGCGAAGCGGTTCTTGGACGAGTAGCTGAAGAAGTCACGGAGAACGGACTCGGGAATGTCTTCGCGCTCGCACTCGCAAGTACCAAGGACCAGAATGGGGTCGTTGGGCGGAATGGTCTTCAACATAGTCGTAAAGGTCATGTAAGCCGAGGTAGGTAGACTGTGGTACCAAGAGTCGACGTTGGGGACGTAGAGCACGGCTGGCTTGTGGCGCTTGACTTCCACAAACAGACCAACAATGACTTGCTCGAGGGGCTAATGAAATATGGATTAGTACACGTCAAATGAAGTCGAAATAAGGGTGATTAAAACTTACCCGTCCGTCACCGAGAAGAATAGGCAGGTCAAAGCTCTGGATATGGACGCCTTCAAAGTGATGAAGGATGGCGGCTGCAAGGTAGCTTTGGCCCATACCGCCGGTGCCCGTGAGCAAGAGCCGAGGGCGGAATGTCCGGGACCGCTCAAAGTCTTGGATCATGTTCTCACGTCCAAATCCGTGGTCGGCATCCTGGAATGGCTCGTACATGGCCTCCTCAAGCGCGGTCGTCTTCTTACGGCGCGGCATGACATCGTCGAGAAGCTTCTTGATCTTGTCCAGCTGGTCGGTGAGGAGAGGTGCAACGGCTTTGGGAAGCGGGGCCCAGGCCGGGGCAGCAGACCGCTCAGAGGAGGGGATCATGCGGTTCATCGACAGCATAAAGTCGGTGGCGTGGATGTTGATCTTCTCTGGGTCGACGATCAGCTTGTCGGGCGCAGAGTAGATCTGGGGGTAGGTGCGTTGAATGGCGTTGAGCGCGGCCTCTGTGCACAGCGCGCGCAGATCGGCACCTCCGTAGCCCTTGGAGTTTTCCGCCAGCATTTCCTTGAAGTTGTCTTGCAGGCCCCAGTCCTTAGTGTGGATGTCGATGATCGAGCGACGGCCGTCAAGGTCGGGCAGCGGGAAGTAGAACTCGCGGTCAAAACGACCAGGACGACGCAGAGCCGGATCGATGTTGTCGGGCCTGTTGGTCGCACCAATGACGATGACCTGGCCACGGCCATCCATGCCATCCATCAGAGCAAGGAGGGTGGACACAATGGAAGCGTGGATCTGCTCCTGCTTGCTGGAACGGACAGGGGCAAGACCGTCAATTTCATCAAAGAAGATGATACTGGGCTGTGTCCGGCGCGCCTCCTCAAAGAGAAGTCGCAACTGCTTCTCGGCCTCACCGACCCACTTGCTCAGTGCATCGGCACCCTTGCGCATATAGAAGGTGATCTTGCGGCCACCGACGCCGACTGAGTTGGCCAGGGCACGGGCAAGAAGTGTTTTACCAGTACCGGGCGGACCATGGAACAGCACACCGCGCGGTGGTGTCACCTTGAAGCGCAGGAACAGCTCAGGGTAGAGGAGCGGCAAAGTGACCATCTCCTTGAGCTGGTTGATGTGGCCCTGCAGACCGCCGACCTTGCTGAAGTCGACATTCAGGTCCACGCCAAGAGGGTCTGCATCGGCGAGCGCCTTCTGGTTCTTAACTTTGCCGACGTTGGCGTTTGCCGTGACGCCCGTGATGGCCTCGAGGTTGAGCGGAGCAGCGAACCCAGCTGGGGCGGTGCCCGCCGTGGGCGTCATGCCGACAGCGCCACCAACAGCGCCGCCAGGGTTGGCTGTGCGGAAGTTCATCTCGTCGTCGCTGCTGTCCGAGTCAACGCCGCCAGCGGCACCCGTGCCCCAGGGCCCACCGATAAGAGCGCCCGCACCGCCACCGCCGCCGAATGGGCCAAACGTGGACATGAGGTTCCGCTGCCACAGCGAGGCATTGGCACCGCCTCTAGCATTGCGGCGCCGCGCCGGGGTCTGAACGGCCTCCTCTTCTTCTTCCTGCTCGACGAGGAACTGGTCAAGGGGCTTGATGCTATAGTCCACGACCTTTGTCGTGCGCCGGCGGGATGTCTCCTCATAGACGATGGATGGCGAGCGGCGTCTGCGGCGGGTCCGGGCGCGTGAGCTGTTGCGCAGCTCTTCGGCCTCCATGGCGACTTCGTCGCGATCGACGGCATCCTCTTCGTCGGACTCGCGACGGCTCCGCTTCCCGCCGGTCTTCAGGCGGGTCGACCTACGCCGTCCTCGTGAATTTTGGCTTGAGTCGTCGTCGCCTGTCGTGGCGCGGGTGTTGCTGTTCTTCTGTGACGCGTCGCTGTCAGACATGCCGCCGTCTCCAGATGCATCGTCGATGGGCTCAAAGTCGCTACTTTGCTCCTTGACGGATTTGGCCTTGCGCAACCGAGACCCACGCGTTAGACGCCGGCCGACGACGTCGTCCTGGTCGCCTTCGTCGCCCGCATCTGCAGCGACTTCTTCTGTGAACTCGCCATCTCCGGCCGCAGCGGCAGCAGAAGCCACGGAATTGCGAGAGAGACGTGTGCGCCTACCCAGCGGCTTCACGTCGTCATCGTCCTCGTCCTCGTCGTCGTTGGCGTCATCATTCATCACGACGTCGGCATCTTCTTCATCGTCGTCTGCACCCCTGGCAGCGGCGGTGTAATCTTCGTCGCCAGAGGCATCCTCGTCGTGCTGGGCGTCATCGAGGGCCAGTTCATCTTCATCTACAACATCAATGTCGCCGACAATCTGGTCCAGTGGCTGGCTATGCACGCCGGTCTTTTCAGCGCCACCATTTCCGCCAACACGCGCGAGCGGCTCGTCATCTTCGTCGTCATCGTCGTCATTGAGGCCGTATACGACGCTGTCTTCCTGTGTCGCCTCCTCGATTGGCGGTGCAGGCGGCTTCTTGAGGCCCTTGGATGCACGGCGCGTCTGTCGCCCAGCTGCATAGGCCTCTGGGCTCTTGCTTCTCGATGCTCGTGATATCTGGGCGTGGCGACCAGAGTTGGTCAGTTCCACAAAGCCATCTGCCTCCTCAGTCGTGGCTCTTGTGCGTCTCGTCATGGGTGCGGATGCCGCGGCTCCTAAGCGCTCGCGAAGCTTCTTAGGGCTGGTCTTTAAGACGACGATGCGAGAGGGGCGAGCAAGAACAGGTGCCTTTTTCGGAGAGGCCTTCTTCTTCTTGTCGTCACGGTCAGAATCCGAGATCTCGTCCTCGTCTTCGCTGCTCTCCTTGTAGCTAAGGTGGTTGACAGCGGCTTTGCGCGCGCGACGTCCAGTGGCGGTTGTCACAGGCTCGCCGTCTTCGTCTTCGTCCGAGTCGGACTCGTAGGGCTCGCCGAGACTATCGTCAGAAACCTCTTCGTCGTCCTCGTCGATATCGGAGCCTCGGTAGCGGTTCTGTGGGCGCCGGTTGGGGGTGCGCTGACCCTGGCTCTTTTGTCCCTTCTGCTTCTTCTTGATGCGACGTGGACGCTCGCCGTCGTCGCCAGGCACAAAGTTCTCGTCCTCGGAGTCCGACTTGTTCGGATCAAAATCGAGGATGTCCCGCTTCCGCTTACTCGGCATTTTCGGTTGGTCGAGTCAAGAGAACGAACAAACGCAGCCTAGCCGGCGGTGCCCAGAAGGAAAAACCCAGGCAGGCGGCACGTCTCTTGTGGGGAGGCGGATTCGGTGAACCTTCGCTTCTCGTCGATGTGCTTTACCGCAGCAAGGCCATTTGAGATGTAGGCGGAGGATGAGACGAAAATAGTGATGAGGGTGTCGAGAGTGAGTGTGTTGGCTGGGTCGTCGTTGGCTAGTGAGTTGATAATCACGGCCGATAGAACTGCCGTCAGAGCGCGTCTCGAGATGGGAGAATCGGGCCTCGCAATATGGGAGATGGCCGATGTGTCGTCGTCGTGATAGAAACGCGGAGAAATCAACACAAATACGAAGATGGATGCCGTTGATGTCGCGATGGAAAGGTCCGATGCGATCGAGAAAGGGTAGACAGACGTGGCGAGAAACACGAAAATGAATGGCGCGATGGAGCAAGAGAATATGGATGGAGAGCGAAAGCAATGGGGGGGGACAGAGAGAGAAAGAAAATGGGAGGGAAAAGATGAGATATTCGAAAGACGAAGAAAGTCGATCGTCGCGCTTGCTCCTTCCTCAAGTCTGTTCGATGTCGCGCAACGCCACAAAGGACTTCTTTTTTCTGGCGAACGGGGGAAGGAGAGGAAATGGGAAGGCGAGCAAGCGTGGGAAGTCGCGAGTGAAAAACTGTGGGGCACAGGCACCGTGAATGGCCAATCAGGGACAAGTGAGGCCTACTTTCCCCCTTGCTTCTATTTAGCAAGTGGTCCGTGCACGGGCGAGAGGCCTTGCGACTCGCTATTGTCCGCATCCATTCTGCTCATTTCGCTGCTCACGTTGCGCCCCCTCTTTTGGGCTTCGTGACGCGCAATTTGAGGCGAACAATGGCGACGGACCTTTCATCGGCCCCCCCACGGCCATGTGCGGCGCGCAAGTGAATGCAAGATGCGTCCATTGAAAAAGAACGGGACTGCTCGCGGCAATTGACTGACGATGGGCGCTGGCCGGTGCGAAGGCGGTGCGGTGCTGGGGCGGTGGCATCAAATGCAAAGGTTGTGTGGTGATGAAGAAAGAAAAAATTGAACGAACGCAAAAAACAAAGGGCTGTCGTCATGGCTCGCGATGGTCAGGGGGGAAAGGCTACTGCCGGCGGCGGGCAGAAAAATAGAGTTGGACACGCATTTTGCTCGGTAACCTATGTGGGGCTGCGCCGATGCGGCTCGAGGGCCAGGCCGCCGGCAGAAATGGGCTGGGGCCAGCCTTGGCTGTTTTGTATGTGGAGGGCGTTGGGAGCGCAGCGTGGTGGCTTCGTCGTGTAAGTCGTGATGGGCGGCGAGTCTGACTTTCGGCCGCCGCGAGGCGATGGTGATATCGCGGCGAGATGCGCCTGAAACCGGCCGATATGTGCCCCAAAACGTCTCAAAACTCGATTCGAGACGGTTTTGAGGGAATCCAGATGTGTTCTGGTGCGGAAGTGGTGCTCGTGGAGTGGGTGTTTTGGGCGCAGATTTGAGCTTTGGGTGTCGCTTAGTTTGCGATTTTGAAGCTTTTCGCCGCTTATTTTTGCTGTTCTTGGAGTGTCTGCAGCGACGTGCCCGCCCGCCACTAGGGCCTGGGATTTTCAAAATAACACGCAAATCGTCTATGATTCATATTAGAATTCCAAAGAGCTACTTAAAATGCAATTTTGACTTTGTTGTGGCCGTTTGATGCTGGCCTCTCGTCGCCGTGATCAGAGGTGAGGTCTTACTCCATATTGCGCTAGCCAATCAGAGGTCGTCAAACGAGTTCACCAAAACTCCAAGTTATACAAAGCATCACCAGCTATTGTCAACGACCATCAACACACGTTGGCATTTTCACATCAAAAGAAAAGATGGCATTTATTTCATTACTTTTCATTTACTTAATAACAAACATGCTCTTGCCAACGGAAAAGTGCTTTCTATCATAAAAACTTTTTCCGTTTGCTGGCCCCTATGCTGGGCTGAAATACATGTTGTAATACCGACCAATGTATAAATTCAGGCGCCAAAACTCCCTGGAACAAATGCTAACGCAATGCTGCTGCTCTCGTCTACCCTGTGAATCATCCCTGCGCTGAAAATAGCAGGCCAACCGGCGAATTATCGCTACTTTCTCGCCCGCTGCCGCACGCTGTTGGGAAACTTCAATGGCAGCATCAGCTTCGCAATGTACTTCGTCTTGTCCTCCTCCTTGACGATCTTGATGCGGGCGCCAATCTCGGAGAAGTACTGTGACATCTGCTTCTGCTCGACCTGAAGGTCCTCGCGCAGATCGAGCGTGTCGACCTCAAAGTTGTCGAGGATGCACGCAAACGCGCAGCAGTGCGTCATCAGCAGGTCGCTGTGGAACTTGCGGATCGTGCCGTTGTCGGAGAACCGCTGCCGGATGTGCTGGATGATCGTATCCGGCGCCCCGTCCATCTGCTCCTTAAGCTTGTCGCGGGGTAGCTGGCGCTTGGTTCCGCGCTCCTTGCCGGGGCGCGCCGACTGCAAGTACAGAATGAGCCAGTACAGGTACCGCATCAGGCGCAGGTGGTCGAGGGCGTCGTCGCGGATAGCAACCGTCGCCACACGCTGCGCGACGAACCGCGAGAAGACGTTAATCTCCTCGCCGGCCTTGGCCGACTGCTGCCAGTCGCGCACGGGGATTGACGCCAGCACGTCGGCGCCCACAATCTGGCTGGGTACGTACACGTCCTGGATCTCGTCGGCGTCGAAGTTGCCTCGGGGCACCGGCTTCGCCTTGTCAACAACAGCCTGCAGCTCCTCGCGCGTGGCCATGGTCGACGTAAACTTCGCCATGTCCTGGATCAATACGCGGTCGCCGGCGTTCAACTCTTCTGTAATCCACGAGCCGTCCGCGTTGCGTCTCCGGTTGCCGATGGCGTTCTCGGCCACCGACTGGATCGCCTTCTTGGCCTTCTTCGTACCGAATGTCTGGCCGAGGTCGTTCTTCAGGTCCATGTTGGTCTGTGTGCGAGGAAAAAGCCGAAAGTTAGTGTTTGCCCTGGTCTAATTTGCAACATAAAAATGGCAATGCCAAAACATACCTTGCGAACTGGCACACCCGTCATCTGGTCATCTGTGGCGCCCCGTGCCCGCACGTTGCCCCGAATCTCCATCTTCTTTGCGTTCACCACCTCCAGCTGGCCGGTGGCCGGGTCGTAGATGCCAATGTAGTGCTGCAGCGACGAGTCGGCACCGACAGCCTTGTCCTCTTTGGCGGTAAAGTCGACGGACCGGTGGCTAGATGTGTGGAGGACCATTTCGGCGGACGGACCAATTGTTCGTTGCCGTTTTGCCGATTTTGACGATTTCCGGGTGAAGCTGTCGAATTGAATCTCGTCGGGTATGCAAAGTCCTGGTGTTGTCGCTGGAAAAGCCTGTTAGCACAAACATTCCTCAATTGCCCAGTGACACAGTCGGGGATTTCCCTGAAACATACCAACAACGGGCGCTGCGAATTGAGGCTGCACAACGCTCGAGATGCGGATCACGGCCGGTCCCTTCTGTTGTGCTGGTTCCTGTATCGAGACCTTCTTCTTTGTCTTGGCCTCGCCATCTCTCTTCCGCTTTTTGAGTCCTTCGACTGCCATGGTGTTGGTCTGCACGAGAGAAGACATGGACTTGCGTTGCGTGCTCCTCGTTGCGTTCTGCTTGCCAAACAGTGAATGTCGGCAGTAAAAGTCACCAACCGGCGTAACGGTCCCTGGGGCATCCAAAGATTTTATTAGCTCGAAAATTTTGTTGCGCTCCACCCAAAAACCCGAGTCAAGCGTGAAAAGACGGCAGAATGCTGAACAAAAAAAGGCGGTGAATCTGACTTGAGATTTTGAAGATCATGTGACTAGTCACAGGTCTTACTCCGTGCAAACTCTGCCCGTCACCCATATCTGCACGGTGCAGGTGGCATGACACACACCGACGCTTGATATCATAAGGTGCGGGGATGGTGCGGATTAACAGTCGGCGCGACTTTAGGGCACACACCAAAGTTTCCGTCGCCCAGGTTCTGAATAACTTGCTTGCTTTATGTCCCCTCCTCCTTCTTCTCAAACCTTCTCTCCTCCCTTCCTTAACCAACCACAACACCAACAATTTTCTCATCCAAGAACCAGTGAGTACCTCGCCCTCAATTGAGCTTCCGGATTGCTTCGCAATGCACTCGAGCTGCCAGACGTACTCTTTATGAGACGTCTGACCTCGCTTGCGTTTGCCGCGAGCTGCCGGCGCCAGCAAAAATCTTCAAGAGAGCTCCAAATCTGACCTCCGACCTTTACAGATCAGTTCAAGATGAGAGCCAAGTGGAGGAAGAAGCGCGTTCGTCGTCTCAAGCGTAAGCGGAGAAAGATGCGGGCCAGATCGTAAGTTTTCCAATCCCATTATCGTCGGCGACCGACTTTTCGACCTGTCGTCGATTTCTGTCCAAGCTTGCCAAAGAGCTCTAGCTAACCCACGCGACAGCAAATAAACAACTTCCCTCGCCACGACTTCTTGTCAGCAACGCAGCTTCACTCCAATGAAGAGGACCACAGCATCTCCCGCTGAACCCTCTCCGACAATCTAAACGCCAGAGAAACCTGCTTTCTTTTTCTTACGTCGTCATCCGGCACACAACAATCAAACCTCGAGCTGCTGCTGCAGCAAGCGAACACACCGCATTCCATCACGACCGTCTTCCGACGGCCTTCTTGCTGGGACACAGGAGATCGACCTGCATTTTACGGAGCAGCCAAACGGGGGAAGACCACTGGTGCTGTGCAACAAACGGACGAAGGACGAGAGGAGGAAAACGGAAATTTCTGAGGTGGATTCCGTGCGGATCTGATCGAAACTTTTTTGGGACAATTTGGAAGAAAGTCGTGACTCCCAGAGCTCACACAAGGGACGAAGGAAGTGTTTAAACACCGGGTCGCTACCGTATCGAAGCTTTACTCTCTCGCTGAGACGTTGTCCATTTTGTTTTCCCACCTTCCGTGGGGAAAGAAAAACCTAGCTGACAAGACAAGAAACAATTGAAAGAGTATTGCTTCCAAAAAAATCCACCAAACAAAAATGAATCGTCAAGTGTGGATCCGTGCGCCTTATTTTGCAGCATTTTCTTGTGCGACCCATCATGGCCGTGTCATGCATTACTAGTGTGCACAGCTTTGACGCATACCAAAAAACATTGTCCCACACAGGCTCTCCTGAAACTGTGTCGATGTCCTAGCCTCGATGCTGTCCGTGTCTCCTTGTTGTGTAGCCACACCAAGCTATGCCTCAACATAAGACAAGCAAAGAGCTGCCCAACCCCAACCCCTAAAACGGAGAGTTGTTTAAGCTACAGTCCTCCAACATACGGCATCAAAGGCACATCGTAACAATTGTTTGCTTGTTTAATTTCGATGCTCATCTCAGTTTTGCTTTTGATAGGTCAGCATTTTTGTGGTACCAAGAATCGATGGTCTTGATCCAACCTAGTCCATATGCCTGACTTGTAGCTATACGATCTCAACCGACCCATACACTAGGGATAGAATGCTTCAATGTCGTAAATATTTGCAAATGTCCACATGATGCCATCATGATTGCTGCTTACTTGAGTGGGAGGAGTTGACGATGCTTGTCGCGCCATAGTCGCTCCTTCCCGTTGTGAGAACTTGAGCCAGCTCTAGAAAGAACTATCATGGGTCCTTCCCTATGAGGTCAGCCAGGTGCCCCCATGAGCGAGGAATATGTTTCTGGCATGGCCCCTTAATTTTTGCCTCATTCTTCTGCTTCGTTCTGGCCAGTACAAATTCATCCCTTTCTTGCTCCTGTATGTCCATACCATGATCGAGCCACGCCCTGTCGAGTATACACCCTCGGATGCATCCGATACTGGGGAACAAACACCTGAAGCGGAAGAAGAGCCACGCGCTCCATTGGCGTGGTTCGAAATCGAAACCGTGACTTTCGGCGAGTTCAAGAAAAGTCAGTTTTCAACCTATGTGTCGTCATCTACAAAGGAACACAGCTAACCCAGTCTTTGCACTTGGCGAACAGTCATCAGGGTTCCCTTCTTCAAAGGACAGATCATTACAATTGGTAAAGACGCAAAGGCATGGTGAGCAAAGGCTTTTGCAAAGATATCCTACATCTTCCTTCAACCCTTCTAATGATCTAGCAATCTCCGGTTTCAATGCAAGGCCGTCTCGTCGGTGCACTGCGAGATCTACTCGGTCCTGTTCGACAAGACCGTCAGATTCCGGCCGCTGATCTATGTCCGTGACTGCCAGTCCAGGGCAGGAACGTTTGTCAACAACCAGCTTGTCGGCAAAGAGCCCTTTGTGACAGCCGCCCGGATTCTGGAGAACGGCGACCTCATCTCGGTCGGGCCCTGCACGCTTCGGCTATGTGACTACGTCATTTCTGGTGAAGCGCCAGCCTTGAGTTTGTCGCAGCAAAAGGAAGCCTCAGTATGCACTGTCCTACTTATATTCTCTAGAAAACCAAATACTTACGGTCTTAAAACAGCAATTTGCAGACCAGTTCCTCATCAAAGACACCATCCTCGGCGCAGGTTCTTTTGCTACCGTGCATATGGCAGTGAACGTCCAAACAAATCAGCAGGTGGTGTGCAAAATACATGATCTTTTCTCCCTCAGAGACCGCTATGAGACCATAGTCCAACGGGTCGAACGAGAAATGTCCATCTGGAGCCAACTTGATCACGTACGTCCAACCCAACGAGCCAAAGAAGCATCTACATCTCGATAGCTAACGACCATGACAGCCGAATATCGTGGCTTTCCAACGTGCCTTCCACACGAGAAATACTATGTAGGTTCAGACCTTGACCTTGCTACATTTTGATCTTTTGTGGCAGGCTCTGACAAAACAGGTTTACGTTTGGCGATCTAGCGACCGGCGGTGACCTGTACTCTCTTCTTGAGCGTGAGAAGGCCATCCCGGAGCTGGAAATCAAGTGGATCATCGTTCAGCTCCTTCGTGCAGTCGATTACCTCCATTCCAAAGGAGTTGCACATCGCGATATCAAGTTAGAGAACATCCTGTGCTCATCGAGCGTGCACTTCAGTCACCGTATCGCCCTCGCCGACTTTGGGTGTGCCGGCGTCACGAGCCTTGGAAGAATGACTTCCGATGTTGGTACTAATATCTATCGAGCACCGTACGTTTTCACCAAGATGTTCTGGGAGCACAATTTTGCAAAACAAATCAAATACTGACCTTCTATAGGGAAGTTCAACCAACTGGAAAGCCACATGGCGTTGCTGTGGATATCTGGGCTGTTGGCGTGCTCACCCTACAGCTACTCTCAGGTTACCATACCGTCGCTGTCGAACCGTTTGAAAGCTCGTGCGCGAAAGACATAGAAGATATGGTGGTTTCGGTAAACCTTTCACGCACCGGTGAAGAAAACGAACCCATCTCCCAAAATGGGATCGATTTTATCATCGCGTGCCTAAATCTCCGGCCTCACGAGAGGCCAACTGCAGCAGGTGCTGCGAAACATGCTTGGCTACGGGAATCTGAGCAAGAGGTTTTCCTGTTCAAAGAGCGTGAGAAGAAGCTGGCTTGGAAGCCGAGGGGCATAATCATACCTGCCGTCGTGAGACTCGGAGGTGTTGACCAGGTCACCTCCGCCAACAAAACCCAGCTAGTTGACGAGCAAGCCAACTCAACCGAAGACAAGGCGCCAGCCAAACGACTGAGATCCTCTCCCGGTCAAGAGGAAACTACCGGCCAGCTTTCCACTTCTTTGTCGATACCAGACTCTGTAGAACGCTCCCAATCCTCCAGAGATATCCACCAGCGAAATATTGAGTGGCTCAACTCAAAGGGCGCAGCGAAACGATGGTTGACGCCGAGCGATCATATTCTATGATCAACTACCGAAGTAACGCTGTTGCATAGGTGAGCATCTGAGCTCACGTCATTGTTGGTGAATCATTTTCACGGTTATTTTTTCTCGGTTTCCTCGTCTTTCATTACGGAGTCTCATCATGGACGGTTGCAGGAGCAAAAGTTTGAGGTTCATGTCACGGTTTGACTCTTAAGGTGTTACACCATTTGTTTGCAATTGGAGAAAGAGCTGTGGAATACGTCTATAGCTAATACAAGTGAGTGGCATTGATGCTTATGCTGCCAGCGGGCCGACTGTGACCTGCTCTCGCCGCCTCTGGGCCCTCTCACGTTCTTGCGCAGAATCCTTTCTCTCCTTTCGCCGACAAACAGCATCGATATCAGCAAACCGGCCCCGCGCGCCGTGCTTGATTTTCGTGATCATGTCGGAGGCTGTTCCTTTGTCAATGTCCTCGGTGGTCAGCTTTTCCTCGCTTTTGCCACGAATCTTGTTGACAAAGTCCAATTGCCCCTGCGTTGGAGGTCCCTTGCGCCAGTTCTGGTAGCGGTGGACAAACGCCCGTGGGAAGATCTTTGAGGCATAGTTGTCTGCACCATGCACAGCATCGGAAAATGTCACACTGCGACACACTTCCCGTGGTGCGGCGAACGGAGACTTGGAAAAGCCGGCCGGCAGGGCTCGTACTTCGACAACGCGAAACTGGCACTCTTCCTGGATGCCTTTGTTGCCCTTTTTCGTTGCCATGGCATATTCGATTTCATCAGGATCAATAAGGCCATCCGGGACGTCGCCCACGTCGCCACCCAGCCTCTCGATCCGCAAATATGTGCCTGTCGGCCCGCAGAGCACATGACGGTCTTTGCCCACCTGCACCCACGCGTGCTCGCTGATAGCCCGGATGTGGCGTTCGCCAGACGTGTCTGAAATAAGATCCAGCACAGAGCTATACTCGGTGAAGCTGACACTCTTGATTGGTGAATCGTTCGCTACCGAGGGGTTGCGCCCAAGCCGTCCTCGCTCTGCAACGGCATCTCGTGCCGCCTCTGCCTCCCTCCGGTCCTTGATGGCGGCCATTTCTTCCACCGAGGCGCCGGAAAGCAGCTCGCTAGGGTCAAGACCGAACAACGTCGGTGTCGTCACGATGCCTGTCTCGAGGCTCGACACCATGTCAATGACATGACAATTGGTTTTGCCCTCGTGCAACCGCATACCGCGCCCAATCATCTGTACCAGCAGGTTGCGGGACTTGGTGGGCCGTGCCAGAATGACACAGTCCACGCTCGGCATATCAGTTCCCTCAGTGAAGACGCCGCAGTTCACCAGCACAGGAAATTCGCCTTGCTTGAAAGCTTCGAGCCGGCTGCCACGCTCTCTCTTGTCGGTGTCGCCCGTCACAAACTGCGCGTCGATGCCGTGTTTGCGGAACGTGTTCGTCAGATCAGCGACGTGGTTGAGGTCCACACAGAAGACGAGTGTAGATTTTCGTGCCGGCGTTGTCTCTGTTGCCGCCGACTTGGCCAGCCACGTGCGGACCGTAATCTCGTTAACCTGTTCTGTATTGACAGCCCGCGACAAGTCCCCCGCCTGGAAGTCTTTGCCGAGGCTGCTGCGCACGCGCGACAGGTCGGCCGTCGACTCGACAGTCGTGAAGATGACATTGGACAGCCAGCCGTCGCCGATCATATCGAGGTAGTCCTTGTGGTAGACGATCTCGTCAATGGCAGCGCCAAGGGCGAGGCCATCGAAGCGCGAGAGGGTGGCCGAGACGCCGACCAAAGCAGGCGTGCCGGGCTGCTGACACGTTTCCTTGTCGGCGAGTCCAAAGTGACCCAGAGCGCGCATATAGCCCGGTGCTACAATGTGGTGGGCCTCGTCGACGAGCACGAGCTTGAAACGCGCCGGGTCGAACTTGGCGATGCGGTGCCCGGATGTGATGGACTGCACACTTGCGATGGTAATGTCGGCCACGCCACTCGCATGCAAGGATCCCATCTCGATCTCGACCGTCTTGTCCGGATAGGCACGCGTGCAGTGGCGCGCGGCCTGTTCGACGAGCTCGCGCCGATGGGCCAGGATCAGCGTCTGGTTGGCGCCGGGCGAGGCCGGCTCAATGCGGTCGAGGAGCTGTGTGAAGATAACAGTCTTTCCAGCGCCCGTCGCCAGAGAAACTCCCAGCCGCTTTTGGCCCTGTTTGAGGGAGGCCAGCACAGACTGGATGCACTCCTCCTGGTAATCACGGAGCAGGATCTTAGACAGCTGCTCACTAGCTGCCGCGGTGGCTGCTGTACCCTGCCATCGTTTTGGCTGAGAAATGGCCGACACCGTACGCCATGCTATCCGCCAGCGTCCTGTTCCGAGCATTGCATCGTATGCGTTCTCCCGAATTTCGTTTGGCACAATTCGTCTGCACCAACGCGTCGTGGGAGTGTCGAGCTGAGATACGGTTCTCCCATGTAGAATTTCTCTTGTCGCGGGATCACGTGTATGTCGTGCACGGACCATTTCGCCCATTCACTTCATTGTGAGCTCCCTGGAGCCTCCTAACTGACAGAGCCCAACAGGGCACTATTTTAGCGGTCTGCTCCACTAAGATTTCTAGCTCAGGTTCTTCAAGTCAACACTAAACGACAACAAGCAAATCGCGATGAGATAGTTTAGCAGCGACAACCGGCTTTGGATGAACTCTCTTCTCTCGAGGCACACCGGATGATCATGCGGTGTAGGGGCCAGTCTAGAGGGCTGAAAGGGAGGAGACCAATAGCAACATAGCCTGGCGCACGGGACTGCAACCATGGCATCGCGATACTCATCATCACCATCTCAGTCTCGGTCGCCGTCTCCTCGCGAGTCGGCTGTCCGGCGACCGACGACACCAAATGGCGGCGGAGACTCCCGGCAACAGTACTCATATCACTCATCACCATACACTTTACGACCAAGGGCTGTGAGTGTAGCCATGTCCGACAAGAACCGGTCAGACTACGATGGCCATCTACGGCACCAGCTAGCGGAGACCGTGGAGTTCGACGACGCGCAACAATGGCCTTTGAGAGGGGACGGCAAGGCGGAGGGCCGCCGTGAGATGGAATCAGAAAGCAGCGACTACCAGCCCTCCGATTCAGAATCGTCGCCTGAGCCTGCTGTGCCAGAGATTAAAGAGGAGGAGGACGACAGCGTCAGGATGGGCGAAATCGAAGCTCGTGCTCGCAGCAACAGCGGGAATGACAGCAACAGCGGGAGTGAAGATGAGAATGCGACATCGGGTTACAAAGCCGGCCTAAAACGATCTCGTGAACGCACCTTCTCTACCACACTGGTCAACAACGACGAACCACAGCCGAAAAAGCGGCAGCCCCCCAAGAGCTCTGTCAGCATGCATTATGTGCAGCTACTCGACGACGACATGGACGATGCCCGCAGGAAGTACGTACCGGAAAACCAGCCGGAGCTATTGACGACGCAAATTGGCTTGACCGTCTGGACGACTGAAGAAAAGGAGATGTTTTACGAGTCCGTGGCCCGGCTGGGCCGCGATGACATCCAGGGCATCGCAGCACGCCTCCTTGGGTCCAAGAGCGAGATCGAGGTGCGCCACTATATGCACGTGCTGAAAGAGAATGCCGAAATCCGTAAACGCGATCTCCGGGCGCCGCTGCATCGGCCGTTGCTCTCCGACTTTCCAGCGGCGACCGAGATTAGCGAGGCCTGCTGCACCGCCCTACAAAAGGCGGCCGATGCGGTCGTACGACGTGAGGACCACCAGGAGGCCAAGGAAGAGCAGCGCAAATGGGGCCCACACTGGCTCCTCACGGGCGATAACTGCCGCGACCTGACCAAGGCCGCCTTGGAGATGGCCGGCATGGCCACAGACGACCAGGCCAGCAATCAGTCACCCATGCCGGGCGGGGGTCCCCAAGGCGAGAGGCTGGCTGAGCTAGGAGCACAACTGCGCCCCTGGTCGATCCCCATGCTCTCCCTATTCAATGTGCGGACCATGCTACTCCTGTCCGAGCGGGTCTTCATGAATGGCGTTGACGAGGACGCCAACTACATGGGCTTGGGCGGCGCGCTGCCGGCCGTGCACATGTCGGCGCTCCAGGACCTGCACGCGCTCGTGTACGCGCTGACGCAGAGGCTGGCGGCCACGGCCATGCACGTCTGCCAGTCCCGCGACCAGGCCAAACGGCATCTCCCACACAGCGTGAAGAAGCTGGTGCGCCCCCGGGACGTCCGCGCCGCCGTGGCATCGCTGGGACTCAAGAGGAACAGCCACGTGTTCTGGGCACGTTGCCCGCGGCGGCTGGGTTTAAACGTTTCGAGGTCGGCTGTACCGTTTGCCGATATGGACGGCACAAGTATCCGGCCCGATGTCGTTGATAATGAATCTTCAGAAGATGATTCAGCTGAAGACGAGGCCGAAGAAAGTGCCTCGGAAGATGATAGCTCAGAAGAACACAGTTCAGAGAGCGAAAGTAGCGACAGCGACGACGAAGACAGCGATATCGTGTCAACATACGACGAGGTCGAAAAGGAACTTCTTCCTGAGAGTGCCGACCATGCCTCCGGCCAACAATCTTCCTCACACGACGTCGATGAAAACGAAGATTGGAGCAGCAGTGATGAAGATGTCGACGACAGCGACGATGACGATGAGAGTGACGAGAACAGCAGCGACGACAGCGACGACAGCCAAGACAATAACGAACAAAACAAAGAGCGCGACGCCGACGCCATTGTCACCGAGCAGCGCATCAAAGACGAGGCAGACGAGATTATCCACTACACAGCCAACGGCTATCCAACCGCCGCCTGGGCCCAAACCAGCCTCAAGAACCGCATTCGCGACGAGCTCAAGGAGGAGGAATACGCCGACGCCGTCGACGCCCACGCGAGCCGCCGCGATGAGCAGTACCTGTGGACAATCCTTGGCCAGCGGCCGCCGTCGGAATCGGGGCTGTACCGGTTTGACGAGAATGCGACGCCGCATGTCGAGGGCTTCTCGACCGACGTGCGGCGCTTCCCGGTCGACGAAATCATCGAGACGGGCAGCAACTGGCGCGACAGGCTGCAGTACGAGACCGAGTGGGAGGACGCGGCAGTCCAGGCGCAGAAGACGGCGAGGGAGGCAAACAAACAAGCCAAGGAATTACCTTGAGGTGAACAAAACCATATTGACCTGATTTATGTGTACTTTATATGACAAGACGTGGAGTTTCGCGATGGTCGCGAGGTTTGGAGATACCCCAGATAGAATCGGATTTTTCACATTCATTTTTCTATTTTTCTTTTCAGCTGAGATTCGCTACAGATGTACTGAAAACAAACATCGCCAACTCCCAGCTTACACGCCACTCCCAAATACATCGTCCTTGCGCGTCCGGCGGTCCCACACCACTGCGCCGTCGCTGCGCCGCTTAAAGTACAGGATCCGGTGCTGCGGGATGAACTCCTCGTCCGTCTGTTCCGACTTCCAGGATTCCAACGGCCGCTCACGCGCACCCAAGAACCGGTCCTCGTAGCCCACGATAAAATCGCTGCGGTCGAGGTGCGGATCCCAGCGCAGGCGCTTGATCACGTCCTGTGCCGTGCGGAACTTGCCGCCGCTGGGACGGTGGACGACTGCCATGGGCAGCTTCTTGGCGTTTTTCTTGCCGCCCTTGCCCTTCTTTCCAGTGCTCGTGCCGCCCTCCTCTTCTTCGAAGTCGGCTTCGAGATCGCCCCCCTTTCCTCCATTCTCGCCATCATTTTCTTCGTCCTCCTCATCCTCATTATCGTCGTCGTCCTCGCTCTCCTCGTCGCCTGGGGTGTACTCGCCCCAAGCACGATCGTCGAGTCGCAGCCGGTCAACGTTGCCTAGGTCAGCCCGGTTCGCGATGCTGACGTCGATCCACTGCCACTGCGGGTCAAAGTTGCCCACGTTGGTGTGGCCGTCGCCGCCGCGCCGGATCTGCTTCTCAAAGTGCGCCAGCACGGACTGCAGCGTTCCGAGAGCAATGCGGCGCTCGTCACGGGTCATGGTCGCGGGAAGGTCGAGGCCGACCAGGTAGCAGCCCTGGTACTGGCGGGTCTCTTCGTCGCCGCCGCCCTTGCCACTGGCCTCTTCCTCACCCTCCTCCTCGGCCTGAACGAAGCGACCGGGCCAGATGCGGGCATTCAAATCAGGCAGGCGCCGGGCCAAGTCGACCAATAGCAGAACACAGCGCGACTCGAGCCAGCCCACAAACGCAGAGCCGCGGTTCAGAGACAGGCCCCAGTACTGCAGGTCGAGCTTGATGTAGGAGCGGTAGGTACGGACAAATTCGGCAGGGCCAGCAGCCAGGGACGGCAGGGCCGTTGAGCTCCCACCGTTGAGGAAGTCGGTCCAGGTCAAACCATCCTTACCGCCCCGGAGTAGGCCGGCCGCCCGCTGGAATTCTTCCGCGAGAACACGGACCGATGGGATGGACGCGGCCATGCTGGTGTTGAGCTGCGGGCGGTGGTAGCCAAGGATGGCCAGGGGCTCGCGGCTCGAGGGGGAGTACGGCGACTTCTGGCTGTGGAAGAAGGGATCAAAGGCCATCTTGGTCTTCCAGTCGAAGTCGGCATAGTGCTGGAAGAAGGTGACAAGAATATCGGCAACGGTGTATTCCGCGGCATTGTCGGAAGAAAAGGCATCGTCCTCGGTGGCCTTGTCCACCTCCTGCTGCATCAGTTTCATAACACGCGCCAGCAGGAGCGCAATCTGGATACCACCCAGATAGCCGAAGCGAGCCGCATACAGGCCCCGGGCGCGGGCCCAGGTCTTGATGGCACGGTGGGCTGTCCGGAAGTTGCTGGCTATGCAAATTTTGGCAGTGCCATGGTCCGGATCACTCTCTGCAGCCACCTCCGGGAACGACTTGCGAATGTAGTACAGATCGCGGGCCGCCTTGAGTTTCGAGAGTGTCTGTGGCGACAGCGCAAAGACGGGGTGCGTCGGTGGCAGCACCAGAACCGCGGGCCAGGTCTCGGCGATAACGGCGGCACCGCAATACTGGAGGTCCATGCGGATACCATTGATCTCGAGCTCCAGCATCGTGCCCGTGTGAGCGCGGACGCGGCGGATGATCTTGGCAGAGCCTACCGCACCGTCTGCATTGGCCGCGGCGACGCCGGCAGCCCGAAGGCGCTGCGTAGCCAAGGCGAAGAAAGTTTGCGGACCAAATGTGCCGATGCAAAGACAGTCGATGTCCGAGGCAGGGGTCCATACGCCGAGGCCGTAGGATCCAACGGGCACAACGACCAGCTGACGGGGCCCGGGGTTTGCTGCTGTGGGCTCTTGGCCTACCTCCTCGTCGAGAATGATGGCCTTGAGGCGTTCAAAGGCTGCTTTGCGGAGAGAAATTTCGTCTTCGGACGGGATGACATCGAGCTCTCTGAGAGCGGTAATCACAGCGGCGCAGTCTGCAAGGGGCCCAGCAGGAGCATGGACAGGCTTGACGGGCACAATCAGCTTCTCTATGTCGGCGGAAATTGCCGGCTGTTCAGCCTCTACGGCCGCCTTAGAGATGGCCAAAGTTGTTGATGCAGCCAGGTTGTCGTCGTCGTCTTCGTCGTCGCCGGCAAGCTCGAGGGAGCAGCGGATGCCCCAGTGGTCGCTTGCGTACACGCTCGGCGAGCTATGGTCCTCACTGGCCGAAGGGAACCCAAACGAGTTGAAACTAACAATGCGATACCGGCGTCGGTCGTCTTCCTCGTCGTCGTCTTCTTCATCTTCATCCTCATCGGTGTAATCCTTGGCAACATCGCGAAAGAGAATACGGTCAAACCGTTCCGGCCGAGTGTTGAGGCCACTACCGATGATCCGAGCAGCGAGTGCGTTCGTAAAAGGGTTGTAAGTGGCACCCTCTTCACCGTCATACAGGAGGATGTCACCGTTGTCGTGTCGGAGAGCGTGCTTAGTCTCGTCAGACTCGGGCTTATGTTCGTGGTCATCGCTTTTGTTGAGCACCTGCGTCGTACGGAAGGCATCGGTGAAGCCGTACTGAGAAAACAAATCATCAAATCCAGTCTCAACATACCGCGCGGTCTGCGCCGAGATACCCTTGCGACGGACCGCAGCCTCAATAGCAAAGGACGATGAGTGGATGTTGAGGTCACCGGCGACCACAACGGCGTCGGCACGGTGGGACGGGTAGTGTCGCTGCAAATGGCCAAACAGACGCTGCAGCTCGGCACGCTTGCTAGCCACCGAGCCGTTGGTGAGGCCGTGGGTGAGGTGAACCGTAGCAAGAACCAGGCCGTACTTGTCGTCATTCTCTTCGTCATCGTTGTCATTATCCTCTCGATCAAAGCGTGCAATTAGCGCTCCCTTGTGAACTCTGTGAAAGCCCAGCCAGGACCAGGCGAAAGGTCGCCGGCTCAACACGACCATATTCAGCAGGCTGGGCAGTGGCTCCATATCCTCCTGGTCCGGAGGGCCGTGAGATGCAAAGGGATACGCGGCTCTCACACTGTCGTCGGCGAGCAGGGCAGTGAGAAAGTGGTCAGTCACCTCTTGCAGGACCAGCACGTCAGCCGCAGCATTGGTGGCTAGCATGTTCTTGATCAGAAGCGGGAAACGGTCCTCCACGGGTGGCCACTCGAACTCTGCCAGCACGTTGTAGGTGGCGACCGAAAGTGCGCCGGGGGAGGATGAGACGGAAGGAAGCGAGGTGTAGAGATCGTGTTCCTCCGAGCAGCGGATCCACTCGCTGTCTTCGGGTGCAAATGTGACGGACTGGAAGGTGGGCAGCTCGCTGTCACGCTCCTGTTCTGCACCCGCCTCGTCAGCCTCGACCTCCCCGGATGCCTTGTCGCCGTCAAATGGCAACTCATCGTAGAACGTCTGTGTCGGGCTGAGCTTCTCGATCCGCCCATCCTCCAAGTGTATTACACCCCATAAGCGCATGCGGCTCGATGTGGCAATAACCTCTCCATCGCTCCGATTTCCTCGCGTCTTTGTGAGACGCTCGCGCGTCATGATGTGTAGCCGGTCAGCCGTCCATGTTAGAGGCGGTATTCTCTCTACTTTGTGCAGCAAAAAGCGGTGCGCATGGCCATGTGTGTCGTTCGGTGTGGCGGTCGCGTCAGCGTCGTCTGTCTCGGCCGCGGCCACGTAGCCTGCAGATGCACTGTTGTTGCTCTGTGCCACCGTCATGTGCATTCGGTAGCTGTTTGCATTGTAGTCTTCCTTGGCCGCATCGCCACCCGTCAGGGACTTCAAGATCCTGTAACGGAGCTGGCGCAGGGTCTCGATGCAACCATCCTTGTCGCCATCTTTCAAATGGAGCGTCTTCTCATGGCGCTGGTTGAACACGCCGGCCGTGTTCAGGCGCAAGTGGATGGGATCCTCCGGCCCATCTTTCAAAAGAGACTGGATGCGGCGAGATGCACCGTCAAGGCTTTCGGGCTGCACAAAAGGATAAACCAGGTTCACATGCGGAGGCCATTTGCGGGCAGCCTTGTCATAGAGCGTGCGGAGACGGTCAACCGGCGGCCATTCGCTCTCGGGTGGTATGAAGCACAGCGCCGCTGCGTGTGAGTTAAGGGTAAAAGATATCCCTTGTGGATCAGATTCGGGAGTCGCCATAAGTGGCCAGTGACATCCGTTGACGAACTAAAAAATAACTGGGTTGGGGTATAAATGGGGGGTAAAAGACAAGAACAGAAAGTGAAAAGGGAAAGTGAGTACGTATAACTGTGAGACGTCGTGTCGTTGGTCTTTCGTTTCTTCTTTGTTGATAGAGACTATCAGATCTTATACCGGAGAAAAAGCAGGGCCAGCCTACTTATACCAGGAATACATTCACAAACATCTAACCATCACGAAGCTGAGATCGTCGAGCTGACGACCCCTGGAGGCATGGCTTCCCCACAGATGCACTAGTGCCCGAAGATGTACCTTTGAAGACAAGGCTTAAACCGGCGTCGGATTCAGAGATCGCGTGTTTGCAGTCCGTTTGCTGGTCGTGGCCGCCTGTGGCTTGAACTGGAGCCGGACAGTGACTCATGGAGGTAAAAGCCTCGCGCACAGTTCTTAAAGGAGCCTTGAAACGACGAGTTAGTACACGAAATTGAATGGATAAGAAGAGACGAGGCACAGGGTGAGTCAAAGGTATGGAAGTTGGACAAATTAAACCAGTGGCTAAGCACGAAAGTGTAGGGAAGTGGGCGCCGTGCGAGTCGAGTGGTTGAGAAAGTAGTCTGTCCACGAGGTTGTGGAGCATCCGCGTGGCGCAGCCTTGTGTCCAACAACTTGGCGTTGTGTTCTCAAAGGGTCTTCATTTGGCAACAATCGTAGGGCAAGTGAAATGAAAGCATAAAAATGAAGGCAACAATGAAGCAACAATGAAGCCATTTAGAGACCATCTCAAGAAAGAAAATAGTAGAAAAGCCAAATTGTAGATTATTACCCAATATTATAAACCAACTCCGTCGCTGAGAATGGCGATATGCCGTGATATCCAATTCTTTCCCAATCGTGCCGATGAAAAGCAAAAGTATCCAAAAATACCAAAAATTAGTTGTAGGTCCCCCAGGGTCCAATATATGAGAGATGAGATGAAAGCAGGGTCGACAAGGCCGACACTTCAACTGTACTCGCTGCCCCATTCAACCAACGTGATCCCTCGCCCGACGCCCTCCATGAGCGCTTCCAGTTTGTCCTCGTTGGTCACCCAGCCGGAGCGCTTCGTGCTGATCGCGTAGCGGATGGGGTCGCGCCACTCCTTCCACCACATCTCTTCGCTCTGTACGGCAAACTTGCGGGCCGAATCGCCGCTCTTGTGCGTTGCAAAGGGCCACACAGCCTTGACGACTTCGTACGTGCTCTTGCCGGTGAAGAGGGTGGCGACGGACGTAAAGAACTTGTTGACCTTGTCGGGACTCTGAACGATCACCCGGGCGTGTGTCACAGGGAAGGTCACGGTCACAACACCCTTGTAGCCCGTAGTGGCCACGAGGCTGCGGATCTGGCCCTCCAGCCAGCCAATGTCCATGTTGGCGACCTGCCGCTCAAAGACAAACGACTTGACGGACGCCTGGTCCTCGACGAACCGGCGGCACCATGCATCGATGGCGCTGCCGGCATCGCTGCTCTCCACCTCGGGCTGGGCCGACGGCTTGTTGGAGTTGCCGCCCCGCAGGGCTAGCTCGCCGCGGCCGACGCACCGCACGTAGTTCATCCGCCGCCGCGGGTCTTCGGACAGGAGCAGATGCATGAGATTGGCCTTGACGGAAAAGTCCACTTTGCTGCCGCGGGTGCCCTGGATGTGGATCAGCGGCTTTGGCGGGACGGTGGCTTGTGTCCGGATCAGATTGGCGAGGGCCGATGCTGTGGCCGAGAGATAGGGGGCCGACGATTTGAGGGCTGTCTTGTCGAGAGACAGGTCGAACAGCGGCGGCGAGTAGATGCGGTAGTCGACGTACGGCAGGCCCGGGTATCGCGGAAAGGGGCGTTTCTGGGCGGCGGCGGCAGCAGCGGCGGCAGCACTACCACCTTGTCGTTCGAGAGCAGCCTCGTGCGCAGGTGATGCCGGCCCCGAGTAGAGTGGCGGCGCGTGGTCCACTGGCCCTGAAGAGGAGGGTCCCCCACGAGTCGTCTCTTCGTCTGTGTCGCTCTCCACGCCGATAAGGGACTCGCTGCGGACACGGCCGCCATTCATGTCGTCTTCTCCCTGGGTCACGACGGCCAGGCCATTGTAGTGCTCCGCGAGCCGGCCCTTTTCGGTGCTGGCAGACGTTGATGAAGCCATTGTTGTTTGTTGTGTAGAAGTGTGGAAGAGAGAAAGGAGAGGCGATTGGGGGAGTTGGACCGCTCAGGTGAGGGGCATTCGGTGGTTTTGTGCAGTAGTGCAATTACTCTGTCGCGGCTGCCGTTTCGGTTCTCGGTTCCTTCCTCGAGATTCCTCTGCTCACGCTCGTTCTTGCCTTTCGCGATTGTTGATTTTATTTAGAGAAGGAGGCAGCTAACTCGCGACAAAATAAAAACTAAATAAAGTAAAAAACGGAGCTTCCCTTCGTTATGTACAAAGTACGGAGAACGGATGGGCAAGAGCCAAGAACGACCCGAGATAGCTGTCCCCTGGTCACTTCGACCCCACTGAGAAGAGGCGCAGCCGCCCACCACCCTTTTTCTCCCTCCCTCCGTAAGTTACGAACCCCGAGGACTCCCACCCAAAGACCGCTGTCAAGTCTTGTTTCGAGCGTCATATCACTCTACCAGCGAAGCCAGCCTGGGGCCGCCGCGCAAGCTAACGACGCAAATCGCCCATGCGAAATCTCTAAAGCGACTCCATCGAACTAGGCACCCGTATTTCTTGGGGTGGTCTTGGCCCGCCAGAACGACAGAACAGCGCTTCCAACTCGCGGCATTCCGCCCAGAACGGAATAGCCAGCGCCGTTTTAGTCCGCCTACCATCCGGCCGCCAACTGGATTTCAGACGAAGAGCGCCAGGCAGCTGTATTCCTGGCGGTTCCTCGGATGGGCCTTAATCGCGAGGCTGAACGAGAGGCGGCTCTCACAGCTCGGCTGCACCGAAGCCGATCGCCAGCCCAACATGCACGTCACATTGAAATGGCCTATTTACTTCCGGCTCCGGAAACAACGGGTTTCATCTTTGTTTATTTCGAGTGGTATCGTGATATCTATTTATATATAAACAGCGTGGAGCAGACATGAACTAGGCTCGCAAACCCTCACAGAAAAGAAGGCTGACATTGGCCAGTGGGAGCCATCTCTCTCCTCTGAATAACCCTTGACCTACTTGGCTTCCAATACCAGACATACGAGAGGCAAGGTCGTACATGAGACAACCGATGCCCTGCAGCTCCTCTTTGCAACTTTCGTCTCTAAATATCGTACCATGATGCGCGTACATCGCATCAACGACGCTGTCCCGCAGTCCCCTGTCCGCTTCTGTCGTCCACTCATAGGCTATCCGCGCGACTGTAACGATTGCCTTTATATCCCATTCCGTTTGCCAGACCTGATTGAACTTCAACAGGGCGAGGGTCTTTAGCCCATCGATGTTATAGCGATCAGAGAGAACGTAGACTTCAGCATGCAGTTTGATAGAGTGATGGGCCGGAGGGAAGGGTGCTGGCGCCGTGGTCATCTTCTTTGCATTGGCCTTGGACTTTTTCTTGTCTGCGGGTGTCTGACTTCCCTGGCCGTCAAATCCGGCATCTTCGTTCTGGTGTTCGGGCGTGTAGTTGTGAAAGTAGAAATATCGAATCGCGAGCCATATAGCCTGTCGAGAAAGAGAAGAGAAAGCACCACGAGTTAGTTTATGCACGCGGTGTTTATATAAATTGACAACGACTAAAGAGTACTCGCGATCTGATAGACTTAAGAAAAGAGCCAGAGAACTCTAGATCTGCCTCTGTGTTGGTATCCCACTGGATCGCAGTAGCCCGCCGTTTTTGGCCCTTTTGGTTATTAGCCATCGTAGCTCCACGGATTGGCACGGAAGGGTTCGAAGTTTCTTGGAATGTTTGTTGGTCGGTGCTGCTACACCATCAGGTCCAGAAACCCGTGAAACAAAACATTGCGCTTTCGCGTTGCACAAGTAGCGTTGGATATTAGAGTTTGTATGGTGGTTGAGGCCACGTGAGCGATATTACAGTATGAAACCAAAGATATCAGGATGTCAAACGCAGTGAACTATTTAAAAATTAAAGGCGCCAGTAGTTGTTATCGTTTTTTTTCTTTATTTTTGTCTTTTGTGGTGGTCTTCCCTGAGGAGTTTAAACTAAGAAAAAATCCTGCTACAAGAATCACACCTCTTCAACTGTACACTGGTGGGTGCGATCATCCGGCTTGCAAGGCTGTACATGAGGCTGCCCAGACCCTCCAAGTCCTCTTTCAGGCGAGGGTCGTTGAGCAGTTTCAATCGATGCTCAAACATGGCGTCCAAAACACTCGCTCGTAGCCCCACGTCGGCCTCCGACGTCCATTCATAGGCCGTATGCGCGGCGGCGACGAATCCATCTCCGTCCCAATGCGACCGCAAAGCCCTTTTGAATTTGTCGAGGGCCAGATTCTTGAGCGCGGCGACATCGTAGCGGTCCGCAAGGACATAGACCTCGGCGTGCAACTTGAGGGCGTGGTGCGGCTTCAATGCCGGCTGAGAAGCCCCTGGTTTGCCGTGAATCAGGGCCGCCTTTGATTCTGCTTGAGTTGCAAAGGAAGGGGCATCCTGGTTCTCAAATTCATCTTCTTCGCTCTGGTCATCGGGATCGTAGTCGAGAAAATAAAAATACCGGATCATACAATGAACGGCCAGGACGTCATCATCTGGGAGGTTGATGGTGTTGTTTTGGCCTTCCTGTAGATAAATGGTCAGAAACCACGGCTAAACATCATGCTCGAAAGAACAGACGGAGATAATACCTGGAGTGGGCTCCTCAGCATAGCAGAGAAGACGGGGGACCGAGGGCACACAATTGACTTGTGCAGCCGATAGAGGCGGCCGCCACATGTGAGGGCAAAGTCAGAGTACTCCTTGCTGCCGTACAGTCTGAAAAAGGGGGCAGTGTTAGATTGTTAACAAATACCAGTGCTCTCTTCCCTCGCTTACCTACAACCTAGTTGACGCCATGAAGGCGTTTGCAGCTTCCAAGATTGATCTATTAGCCGCGATGGACATCTCCGCAGTGATAATAGACATGTCAGTAGTGACCTTGTCCGCCCTTGTCTGTCTCGGTCTTTTTTCTTCCCTTCGTGCGTTTCTGCTTGGTATTTTTTGAAAGGGGAATCAGTGTATTTTCATGATCAAGATTGAGGGCGTCATGCAGCTTGGGTGATGGTGGTGCTTATAATAAGGTTATCGGTAAGGTTGAATGGGTCACGTGTAGCATCCCAAGGCAGATTGAGGCATCACAGACTTCAAAACCAGAAGCACCCGATTCCGCACAGCCTTGTCATATCGGCGCCTTTATTGGCCCAACGTGCCTTTCCCACATCGCCACAGCAGGACTTGTTTTGAACATCCCTCGGCCCCTTCGCTCGAACAATCAAGAGTCTTCGAGCATGTCCTCGACCACCACATGCCGCAATGTGGTCGCTCCAACAGCTCGCGGAAACCATGTGGACCGTTTTCCTTTTTCAACACAGACACGGGCCAGCCCTTGTCATCACGTCTTCTTCCGGGCAATCGATCCTCTTCCTTCTTCCCTGATTGTCTGATGCCGGAACCCCGGCAGAATCGTGAGGGAACGCCTTGGCCGGCTAAATGGACCGGCCCAGTCACGTGTTTGTTCTGCCTCTGGCAGTCTCTTGCATCTGTTGGATCGAAATGATTTGGCCGCCAGCTTGTGCTCCTTCAACCACCAGTTGTGGTTCGTGAAGTTGAACGTCCGAACCCCGTTTTGATTTTGTCCTCAATTGTCCCGTTGTTTCTGGTGGGCACAACCGCTGCTGTTCGCTATTCCACATGGGCACCCACTTAACGCGTCATACCCGCTCCCAAGCTTTGCTCCGTATTTTCGCGTTCGGGGCTAATCCAGGTCGAACCTGGGGGCCCATATCAGCGTGGACAGCGTGGCATTTTTAGCGCTCTTCAGGGGCCGGAGGTAAGGTGGTAAAGTGGCAGGAGCGACATTTTCAACGGGCATCTGCCGCCACCAAACCGCCCCAGGTACGCCTTCCCCACGCCTTTTACAACGTAGCACGGAGTACTCATGGCCATAGTTCCATTGTTGCCCTTTCATCCCTGTGCTCTTGCCGTCTGGTCCGCATACAAGTAATTTATGGCGTGCATTCAGTCCCTTATCTCACTCGCATCCTCCACCGTCCCTCACACCTTCCTCTCTTTCCCCTTCGCTCTCCATTTTTTTTTCATCAGCACCTGCCCATTGTAAGCTGGCAAAGTGTCCCTTCCTAGCTTGCCGGTTCTTTCCCTGGGTGCTCTGTACCATTTACGCTCGTTTGGATTGCCTCCTGCTTTTTTGGGCGTCCTTTTCGTCGTCGCTCCTGCTTTCTTTTCTTTTTCCATATCCTCCCTAGCTGCTTGCAAATTTAGCTCCATTCCACGACCAGCACTTGCTGCGATCCTCCCTTGGCCCTGGCCACACTCCACCTCACCTTCAACCACATACGCATCTCACGTCGGCACGTGTGGTAACACGTCTGTATGCATTTTACACACGACATCAAACTTTGCTTCGTCCTTCTTCCTTCCACTTGCGTCTGACGTTTCCCGCGATTGCCGCTCTTGTCCATTCGCGCAGCCCATCTCGAATCCCATCAGACCCCTTTCAACCCTGTCCGCGGCCAGCGACCCGCGTATCTAGCTGTCCGACTCCTTCTACCTCGCCCTTGATCAAAGCCTCTTTGTCGGCGGGTTGTTCGCCGCCGCCTCCGTCGCCATGTACGCCGAACTCCGCCAGACGGCGTCTCTGCGGGCGGCCGCGTTCCTGCAGCTCCTCCTCCTTTTCAGTGGCCTCGCAGAGGCATTCTACATACCCGGTATGTCGTAGCGTTGTCGCCGTTTCGTCTCTTATTTTGGCGCTCGCCCTTTTGCTAACCGCCACGGCTTGCAGGCTGGTCCATAAAGAGCTATGGCGACAAGGAGCAGATCCCCCTGCTCGTGAACAAGGTGTACTCCGACAACACACAGCTCCAGTATGCCTACTTCGACCTTCCCTTCGTCTGCCCGCCGACGGGCCAGCGCCGCTACGGCGGCCTCCTCAGCGGCCAAAACATCCCCCTCAACATCGGCGAGGTGCTCCGCGGCGACCGCATCTCGACCTCCGACATTGACATCAACATGGGCCAGAACAACGAGTGCAGCTACCTGGGCACGCGCGAAATCTCCCGCAAGGAGCTCAACCGCGCCAAGGAGATGGTCCGCGACGGCTACGTCGTCGAGTGGATCGTCGACAACCTCCCGGGCGCCACCAGCTTCGTTACTGTCGACAAGACCCGCAAGTACTACGCCGCCGGCTTCAAGCTGGGCTTCACTGACTCGTCCTCGGGCCGCCCGCGGTACTTTTTGAACAACCACCACACCATCGTCCTCCGCTACCGCAAGGCACCCGGCCGGGCCGGCGAGCGCGGCAACAAGGTGATTGTCGGCTTCGAGGTGTACAGCAAGAGCATTGGCCCCAGCAACCGGCGGCTTGAAAACGGCTGCCCGACCAGCCTGCGCAACATCGACCAGAACTTTGAGCTCTACCTCGCCCCCAACCACACCACCACCGAAGACCCCGAGCGCTACGCCCACTCGTCCTACCACCCCAACCCGGCCAACGAAGTCGTAGACGAAGAAGATGGCGCCCGCCTATCCATTCCGTACACGTACTCCGTCTACTTCCAGGAGGACAACTCTGTCGAGTGGAGTCGCCGCTGGGACCTGTACTTTGTGAACCAGGAGGAGGGCTCCAAAATCCACTGGCTGGCCATTATCAACTCGCTCATTATCTGCGGCCTGCTGACCGGCATTGTGCTCATGATCTTTGCCAAGACGATCCGCAGCGACATCAAGGGCTACAAGGACGCCGTGGCCGAGGAGGGCAAAGCTCGCAGACGCCGTGGCCGGCGCTCGGCGGGCACAGCCGGTTCGGGTGCCGGGAGTACAACGCCGACCGCCAGCGAGAAGATGCCCGTGTCTAGCGTGGGCGTCGGGTCTGGCGGGCTGCTCGACCAAGACGGCGGCGGCAGCGTGGACATGAGCGCCCTCGACGCCGACATCCTGTCCTCGGACGACGAGGCGCTCGAGGACGTTACTGGCTGGAAGTTGCTGCACGGCGATGTCTTCCGGACGCCGGCCTACGGCTCTCTGCTCGCACCCCTGATCGGCTCAGGCATGCAGCTCCTCTTTATGGCATTCGGGCTGGTGTTCCTGAGCGCCGTCGGTGTGCTCAACCCCAGCTTCCGTGGCGGCTTCATCAGCTTCGGTGTCGGCCTCTTTGTGTTTGCCGGTGTCTTCTCCGGCTACTTTTCCGCGCGCGTGTACCGGACCTTTGACGGCCAGAATTGGCGCCGCAATACGTTTGTGACGGCCATTCTGTTCCCGGGCCTGCTCTTCAGTGCTGTGTTTGTGCTCAACCTGTTCGTCTGGGCCCAGGCCTCGAGCACCGCCATCCCCTTTGGCACACTCGTCGGCATCCTCCTGCTCTGGCTCTGCATCCAGATGCCCCTGGTCTACATTGGCGCCTGGTACGGCTACGTGCGCGTCGGCCCCTGGGAGCACCCGACCAAGACGAGCACCGTACCGCGCCAGATCCCCCGCCAGGCCTGGTACATCCGCGACATTCGCTCGGTGCTGCTGGCCGGTCTTATTCCGTTCGCCGTCATCTTCATTGAGCTGCTCTTTGTCTTCCAGTCGCTGTGGCAGGACAAGAGCGGCTACTACTACGTGTTTGGGTTCCTGGCCGTCGTCTCGACCATTTTGATTCTGACGATTGCCGAGGTGACCGTGGTCACAATCTACATCCAGCTCTGCTCCGAGAACTACAACTGGTGGTGGCAGTCTTTTATGGTGGGCGGCGGCAGCGCGATCTGGGTCTTCTTGTACTGCATCTGGTACTACTTTGCGAAGCTGCACATTACCGGCTTTGTGAGCAGCCTGCTCTTCTTCAGCCACAGCTTCATTGCGTGCTGCGTCTACGCGCTGCTGACCGGCACCGTCGGCTTCCTGAGCGCCTATGCGTTTATGCGGAGGATATACGGGTATGTCAAGATCACCTCTCTGGATTTCTTTTGCAACAGTCTACTAACATATCATGGCAGTGCCATCAAGGCGGATTAATTGAATTGAATACGAAATTTTGGAGAGCGGCGCGGTTGGGTGGGAAAGAAACACTGCCTGTTTCGATTTGCATCCAAAACATTTGGCGTCACACACGGATGGAACTCTTCTGGGGCCTCGGCGTTTACTTTGCTTTTATGTCTCCTTTTTTGGATCTGTTTGCCTGCTCCGTTTTAGTCCGCCTTCACATTCTCTTTCTTGGGTATATTTAATGAATGGTAATTGCATGCAGACAGTTGAGATTTGAGGATTGGAGAGACACGTTAGGAGGATCAGGGCCGTGGGCAACCAACACACTACCACACCCTCACCTACCATTAATACTAGCTTGGATAAACTACAGGTCGAACTCATCAACAAAATGAATAAAAAGAAATTACCAAACAGTAAATGAGTTCTCTGATATGTAGAGTACATGGTCGACTTTGTTTTCAACACATCTTGTAATTAGAACGTGTAGTATCACGTGGTGTTCTTACGTAATCCATCGCGCTCGCGCTTCACGCTTCGCGCATCGCTCGTCGCAAAAATCCCCAGCCAACAAAATCACAGGAGAGCGCAACACCGCGAACCCCCAAGCAGCCCATAAGGGAGCTCGACCGCAAGCTAGCAACGACGACCCTGCCCGCCTCGAGCACCGCTCACGCCGAGCCAATTCTCTTCATCTGTGCTGTCCTCGATCGCACCCTTCAATTCACCCTCTCCGATTGATTTTTCTCCCCCTCCCTATTTCCTACCTCCAGTCTTTCTTGCAGCAAGGATTCGACGCTCTCCCACCCCCCTCTTTCGCTCCCATCAACCACCGCTTGCGCGCCACGGCATCCAGTCACAATGTCGGGCCAGCTGAACAAATGGAAGGAGGAGCAGATCCTCATCATCTGCCCCGGCAGCCACACGACGATGGCCCAGCTGGGATGCAACGAGCTGACGCCGCCAGCCTTCCGCGTGCCGACGCGCATGTTCCGCGATGAAGAGACGGGCGAGTGGCGGCCGTACCGCACGTTTAAGCGCAAGAAGCAGCAGCAGCTAAAGCTTACTACGAACGGCAGCAACGGCGCGGACGACAGCGCGGCCAAGGAAGACGAGTGGGAGTACGTGGAGGACCCCGAGTCGGACGAGGGCGCCGTGTACCCAATGCAAGGTAAGGACGGGTTTACTCTTCTTTTTTTTGTCCCCCAGTCTGTCCCCTCTTTGCCAGTATACTGATTAAACCCCCGACTTGAACAGGTGGCTTCATTGTCAACATGGACGCCTTCCTGGCCTTCCTCGAGCACGTCCACGGCCTGCTGACGACGACCTACCACAACACCCCCATCGTGCTCATGACCTCGGCGCAGTGGACGCGGCCCGACTGCGAGGCAATCGCCCTCTACATCTTTGAGAAGACGCGCACGCCCGCCCTCTGCATGATCAACAGCGCGCTTGCCACGCAGTACGGCCTCAAGTGGCCGCACATGACCGTCATCGACATTGGCTACGAAAAGGTCGATGTCACCTGCATCTACGACAGCCGCGTCGTCAACCACCTGGGCGTCGGCTACGCGGGCGAGCCCGGCGACGACCGCGCCATCTCCGGTGGCGAGGTCTTCACCCAGCGCCTCCGCTCGCTCCTGCGTGACAAGAGCTTTACACACGAGATGGCCGAGCAGCTCAAGAAGAGCAACATCTGCGAGGTGCTGCCCTATGCGCCCGAGTTCCCCCAGCTCATGGAGCTGCCCAAGGACGACGCGTCCATCGCTGCCGCCACGGCGACCGCCAGCGCGGCCACCAACAGCGGCCCTGCGGCTGTCCTGTCTGCTGCAGCAGGGACCGACGACCCGCTGGCTGCCGGCGCTACGGCCAACGTTGCGACGACAGCGCCGGCGGTGGACGGTACTGACGACGCGGACGACGGTGCGGTGCCGGTGGCCGAAGACGGTGTGCTCGACGTGGCCACGATCGTGACGAGCGGCCAAACGAAAGAATTCCTGGCCAAGAAGGAGAAGGAGCGGTCGGAGCGAGGCCGCTTCGGCCGGCGCGGTAAGGACAAGGAGACCGAGGCGGCGGCACGGCCTGTTCGCCTGCCCAACGCCAAGCGGGCGCGCATGACGTTCCACTTTGAGGAGCTCATCGAGGAGGAAGAGGTTCCCGAGCCAACCAGCAACGGCGTACGCAACAGTGCCTCTGCCAGCAACGGCACGGCGGGCGTCAACGGCAAGAGCCACGACGAGGAGGGCGAAGGAAGCGAGGACGGCTCCGAGGGCGAGGGCTCGGAGATGGACGAGGACGAGGACGAGGAGGGCGAGGGTGACGAGGATGCCAACGGTGCACCAAAGACGGAGAAGGCATCCACAGCAGACGCAGCAAGCGGCGACAAGGAGGCCGATAAGCCAAAGGAAGAGAGCGCAGCACCCAGCACAGCAGCAAAGAGTGAGGACACGCCGTCTGTCGCAGCGCCAGCACCAGAAACCAACAAGGCAGAGTCTATTGAGAAGCCGTCTGAGGAGAAGCCAAAGGAGGAAGCTGCTGCCTCTACCACTGACGCGGCCGAGAAGCCAAAAGAGCCCGAGGCGCCTGTCGCGACGTCAGATGAGGCTGCAGCAGGACCTGCGACGACGTCAGACGACAAGCCGGTCACGCCAAAGGCCGCGACCGAAGACGCTACGATGGAGGATGCACCAGCAGCAAAGGAGGAGGCCACTGAAGCCGGTGCTGCCGCAAAGGCTGCCGAAGCGCCGGTGACGACATCGACCGAGCTGGTCCTCGCGACCCCGGCGGCCCCTGTCGTTGTGGAAGAGGCGCCGGTGGCGGTGATCGAGGAGCTCAAGGGCCCGCGCTACAAGCGACTGCGGCGCGATTTCGAAATTGGCCTCGAGCGGTTCACGTTCGCCGACCGGTTCGAGATCGACCGCATCGTGTCGACCATCTTCCGCGCCGTGCAAGGCATCGAGGAGATGTACATGCGCCCCCCTTGCTGGGAGAATCTGGTGTTTGTCGGCAACGGCTGCCGCCTGCGGGGCCTGCGCGAGAACATTCTGCAGACGCTGAACGCGCGGCACCTGATCTCACCGTCCACCGCGACCATGTTCACATCGGAGCTGCCCAGTAACATGGGCACGCCGTCGGGCACCGGGTCGCAGACGCCTACGGGCAGCTTCAACACGCCGCCGCACCAGCTGCCGACGTCATCCTCGGTCAACCCGCTGCTGCAGGCCGCGACGACGGCCTCGCTGGCGGGCGCGCTGCCGCCCGGCTCGGTCACGGGCGGGCCGGGCTCAGCGGCCGGTGGCGATGCCGGTGGCGCGTACTCGCACCACTTCCACTCGCAGACGCCGACGACGATCAAGCTGGCGACGCTGCCGACGTACCTGGGCGAGTGGACCAAGAACGGCTTTGAGGAGGCCATGTTCCTGGGTGCGCAGGTGGCGGCGCGGCTGGCCTTTTGCGTGCACAACCTGGACGCCGCGGGCCAGGAGAGCCAGCGGCAGATGAGTCTGACGCGGGTGGACTACAAGTATGTATACCCTCTATTTTCTTCCATTTTTATGACTTCTGTACGCCATTGCTAACAGCTCAGCGAACTCGGCCCCAAGGGCATCCGCACGCACGCCATGTTGGGTTAGGCGCCCTGGTGTAAGGAGCGAGCAGAGGAGACGACCTGGAAGAAGCACCGGCGCCGACGGCCCTCGTGGGTCGCTCATCACACCCAAGGGTTGGGGGACAAGAACGGCGTGGTTGGTCATTGAAAAGGGGAAAAGACGGGAAGAAGGGACGAGGGAGGAAAGGACAATGGGTTTTATGTTACCGGCCAGGGGTTCTACGGGATGTTTTTTTTTGGTTTTTTTGTCTTGCTTTTTATGTTGTTTGTCACTGTGATTGTCATTGTAAAATGCAACTGGTACAGGCTCAACCCATCTTGCCTGGTGATTGTTTTTAGTTTTAGTTTCCATTATAATCCTGTTCATTCTATGAGACCATTGGGACAAGAAGCTTCTTATTACTATGTTTATTGTTTGTGGCTGTTTTTACAAGTAGCGGTTGTCATTTGTTCACATGTATTTTTTAAATGTATTTTTTAACAATCGTGCTACTTTTTATTTTTATTTTCATTTTTTAAAAGGGAAAGAAGCACGCTACCAAAAAAGAAATGTTTTTTTTTTCTAAGATATGAATGTCGATGTAAAATGCAGCGGAAAGCATGTTGGACTCCGTCAATGTAGATGGAGTGATAAATTATATTTGTGCCGCTTTGCGTGCACTCTATTAAACGTATTATATGAATGTTTGCCTCAATGCCATGCTACCCAACCGAACTCGTAAAAGCAACCCAGCAAACTAAAAAGGGCAAACAAAAACCCGCCCGATGATTCCCGCCTTGCCATTTTAGTAGAACAAAAAACAAAGGGAAAAAAATAATCAAAACAAAAAAGTCAAGTCAAAACAAAACAAAACAAAATCCATGCTGCCCTGTTTGGATATCTCTGCTCATGCCGCCGTTAAAGTTAAAGAAGAGGAAAAAAATGCAACGCTTTTATGATGTAGACAAAGGGAAGGACAAAAGAATAACGAACAGAAAGAAAAAGGAAAAGAAAAAAAAGAGAAAATGGACACAGAGGAATCACTGTCGGCCGCTGTAGCCTGGAAGGACGCTCGTCTGCTGGTACTGCTGGTCTGGCACGGCCATGACGCGCGGCATCAGGTGAGCATCGGCCTCTGCCTCTTCGAGCACGTCGTCGAAGCTTGGCAGGCCCTCGGTATCCTCGGCGTTGTAGTAGTACTGGCCCGTGGTCGAGGACGCGGCGGTGGCGCCGGCCTCCTGGCCCATGAGCAGCAGGTCGTTGGCGTCGCCCACGACGATCTGCACGGGCACAGTGAGCGACACGGTGGTGGAGGAACCCGAGGAGGACGAGGAGGTGGACGAAGAGGTGGAGGAGGCGGGCGACATGGAAATGTTGAGCTGCAGAGAGTAGGTGCGCGAGGCAATGCATGAGTGGAAGGTGGGCAAGAAGGTGCGCTTGTGCATGGGCAGCTCGAGCGGCACGATGAGCGGCGCGGTGTAGACGAGGCCGACGTCCTTGCTGTTGGTCGCCGACGCCGGGGACAGCTGGCGGGGGCTGCCGCCGTTGCTAGTCGTCATCTCTTCAACACCGCCACTGTCGCTGCTGCAGTAGCCCGAGTCGCGGCGGCCGTTGTCCACCTTGGCCTCCCACTGGAAGCTCTTGAGGCTGTTGTTGAGCAGCGTCACGGAGGTCACGTACGAGCCGCGGCGCTCCATGGCGATGTTGTCGGTGCGAGCCCAGTCGCCGAGGTTGGGGAAGGTGGTGATGGCGCTGGTGCTGTAGTGGGTGTAGGCGTTGAGCTTGGCGGAGACGCTGGTGACGCGCGGGGGCGGGACGTCCGGCCGGGCCGGGTCAAAGTAGAGCTGGACGTAGGCGTTGGTCGGTGAGGCGGCGATGCCGTCCGGGCGCAGGACGATGGGGGTCGGCTGGGGCGCACCGCTGGCGTCGTCGCCGGTGATGGCGGTCACGCGGCCGAGCTTGCTGCGGGCAAACAGGCCCTTGCGGAGCGTTTTGGATGACTGCAGCTTGTAGGCGCGGTCTTTTGAGGAAACGGGCAGGGGCGGGTCGAGCTGCGAGGCCGGCAGGATGCGGATGGGCTGGGTGGCCTCGACGACCTTAACGCGGGTGGACTTGCCGGAGCCGTCCTCCTTAAGGGTCTCGCGGTAGACGCGGGCCTTAATGGCGTACTCGACGCGGGCCATCTCGGGGGCCATGTCGTCGCGCTCCCAGGCGGCGGCGGCGCCGCTGCCGTTGCCGCAGCCGAGGGTGGGCGGCAGGCGCATGTGGTGATCGTTGACGTGCGGGGAAGCGACCTTGTGGCTGCAGGCGCTGAGAGTCAGGTGGTGCGGGACGACAAAGTGGATGGGAAGCGTATAAGTGTGGAAGGCCTCGAGTATGCGGGGGACGGGGTAGGCATCTTCGGCGATGGGCATGAAGAGCTTGAGGAAGACGTGGGAGGACTCGACAGGCACGCTGATGTGGTCGACGCGGGTGTGGGTGGTGCCGAGGAGGACGATTTCGAACTCGTCAAAAGGGATGTTGCGCTGGGGCACAATGGTGACGCTGCCGGTGATGGAGTCACCGGAAGTGTACACCTTGGCCTGGAAGTGGCCGTCGAGCTGGATATCCATGTGGGACTTGGGGAACGCGAGACCGCGGTGGGGGCCGGGACCGGAAAAGGTGCTCCTGCTGCTGCTGCTGCTGCCGCTGCTACCCACGCCGGACATGCCTTCGCCGTGTAGGTTCAGGAAGAGCTGGGTCCTCGACATGAGAGGAAGGCTGGGGGCGTGGTTGATGAGGCGATGTAGAATCGCACAGTGCCGCTTTAAAATGTTGTGCTGCTCAGCTGTTGGGATGTCGTGTTGTCGTGCTGTTGTGATGTTGCTGAGCGGCGGTGTTGACAATACAAACGTATCAATGAGGATGCAAACAAGAGTGTAAGTAAGGACGAGTATATCCAATGTCCAATATGCAAGAAAGATATATAAAAGCTGTTGATGTAATGATGATCGGAAACAAAATACCAAAACAATACATCCTAGAACGGCCGGGGGGCATCCCGACTTATATACAAAGAACACTGCCTGGGCAGGCTTCGACAAAGAGCAAAGGGCGGAGCGTCATCCCATCCCATAATCCATAATCCGTCAGGAGTCACGAAGAACATCAGGGACTAGCACCCAGAGAACGGGCTGCGACTGACGACAGCTTCGAGCTCCTCCCTATCCTCCCCCTCCGCAGAGAAAAGGTACCTCGCGACCGAGCACGGCCTGGGCACAATGCGAGGTCACCCTCTAACAGTCAAAAGCCAAACATAAGCCGGCGTCTTCGTCTGCGCCAAGTTCCACATGGCTTGGGGGGGGGCCGCCTGTTGACGCCAAAAACGGTGTAAGAGCCAGCCCGATTGAGACATGGAAAACGAGCTGTTGGCACAGCACAACGCGCCAAAGCTGAGTCACATTTGGCGTGCACCAGAGCAACACAAGTGCAAGCCCGTACTCAGTAGTCCAATGCGCTCCCTGCGATCGACTGAGGGTGGGTACGTCTGCCAGGGCCCTGGACACGCGCCCTGGGATGAACGGTTGGGTTTCCCAGTCGATGTTCTGTTGGTGTATTAGTGGAATTTTTGTATTAAAAATGCACTCTGGCGTGTGGGAGGGGTGCCAATGAGAGCAGTCGTCTCAGAACAAAGAGACGAAATAGGCGAGGAGAGGCAGTGTGGTCGCTCCGTATGACTGCAAGGCCACAAGTGAAGGGCGCTAATGCAGTGGGAAGAGAATCGGGTAGAATCTGGCCTGGGCCATTTTCTGGAGCTGGGCGGGCTTGGCACCCCTCCCCTGCGTGGTGTTGGTGTTGGATTGGCGTCGTGGTGGTTGTCAAAATGTTTCGACAAGCGGCCGGTGAAGGGCGCAGGGCGCGATGTCGTTTTTTTCTTGGTCACTTTCTTTGGACCGACAGGGGTGTGGGGGAAGGAAAGAGCGGAGGGCCAGCGGGTCGGAAGGCACGAGTTGCGGAGTGGCTGCTCGTATGGCAGTCACCACCCGTACTTTGTACATCTTACTCGCTATTGAGTGTCGATTATGGTTGCCGGAAGGCTGTGGGCCACAGGGCCACAGGCCTGGCCCATGCGTATTGCGCTCGCCATGGTCAATTTGCCTTTTTGCCCTTTTGCCCTTTTGCCCTTTTTGTCGTTTTCTATGTTCGTACGGAGTACGGCATCGTCCACCGTCCAGCGCCCATCGTCCATTACGACATGCCTCCAAGGGCTGTCGCTTGTTACAGGCTGCTCTTTCCTCATTGCCGCGATGACCAATCCGTGAGATGATGTCTATGAGGACATTATTCACGAAATCAGGAAAGAAGGGATGAGAAATGCTGTCTGAGGGCAGGCACGACAGAGCAGTCCACCGAGATGTCGTGCTTGCAACTTGTACTGAGTATTGGGTAGTTCTTTCTTATTTTGTTTGTTTCTTCTTTTCAATTAACTCATGGAAAGCGCAACCCGACTCGGGGCCCTTTGGTAGTTTGATTTGCCCTTTGATTTCATGGGTTTTCGTTCATGCGCCGGCAGGCACAATTCGCACTCAGTCATAACTTGTAGCATTGTAGCAGCGCGATCGCAGCCGGTCGCAGCGCGTTCACCCGACATGTAGCCCAGTGCGTGCCTTTGCGGGCCTCTGAATGCACCTTCCCCAGTACCGGAGGGGCAGACCGATGTCAAACGGAAACGACACCCGGATACGGTAGCCGGAAACGTGGATCGCTCTTTCCCTGCGCGCAACTGCTGGCCAAAGGCGTCGACGTTGAGGAAAAGAGGGAAAGAGCATGCAAGTACGGGCATTGTACAGTCTCCGCGGCGACATGTAGCCGAGTGACTCTTTCTGTACATCCACTAACAAGAATCAGTAGCCCTCGTCAAAAAGAGAAAGAAAATTCTGCGACGGGGCTCTGTCATTCAATGGGCGTTGGCTATTCCCCTTTTGGGCTTGTTAGTCACAGGAACCCCCAAACCAGCAGGAAGGCGCCCCGGACCTGAGTGCCACCCGCTGTGCGTCGTGGACTTGTCCACCAGCAACCGCCAGAGCGCGTGGCACACACCGCACCTGTTTGACTTCATTCCCGCCTTTGACGAACGCGCATTTCGTTATCCACGGCTTTGGACGGCATACTCCGTCCTCAGCCCCGTCTGCCCCGTTTGCCGCCCTTGCACCGTCCCGTATTCGTTTCAACCAAGCCTTTTGACAACTAGACGACCATGAAAGCAAAACGAGTCACCGCTTTCTGTCGGCTGGCATGGCCTCGCTGTCTTCTGTTGTGTTCTGGTTTTCTGTCGACATCTGCCAGATTCTCTGCAACGGCAGCGCCGATCACTCGATCGCGCGTCTGCGTCCGCGGTCTTGTTTTTTTTTTGCTTTGGTTGTTTCTTCTCCGAGGACGGTGTGCAGCATGCGTATTGCGGCTGTTGTTGCCTGCATACTCAGTAGATTGCGTTTGCACCGTTGCTGTCGTCATTCATTCGCTCTTCTCACCGTCTTCTCCCTTCTGCCCCCTTTGCTGCCTGAAACCGGGCCAATTGTCCCTACGATGCCTAGTTTCTTACTTCCCTTCGTCACTCGCCGTTGCTTTTGATGCATCTACGGAGTACATCGCATCCCGTCGTAACCGCTTTGGCGGTCGCGGTTGGCTAGTCCGAGTTGAACTCGTGGGTGTGGACAAAGTGGGCAACGTGGCGAGTGGTTCAGGTCGTGAAGGTGGTGTCGTTTCATTTTCATTCAAGCGCTGCGCCTTTCCGTCACTGCGAGGCTTGTCTGTTTTGGGCCGGTTCTTTCACTAATCCTTTCACCGTTCGCGCGATTCAAAGTTGTGTTGGCCTTGCTTACCCGATTTTATCTGACAAACGCAGGCTGACAAACGCCGTCCAGCCTCTCTGCTTAGCACTGCGCGTTTACGTGATGCGTCCTGTTCGACTTGGATGACTGTTCGTTTGTTCGTCTACTTTCGTATTGTTCGTCTACTTTCGATTGTTCCTCTGCTTTCGCATTTTTCGTCTACTTTCGTATTGTTCATCTACTTTCGTATTGTTCGTATGGTTTAGTTTAATTTGTGAATTTATAATTGTTTTTGTCTCACCCATTGCACGCGCTGTCGCGCAACACATGTACGATGTCGTCAGTGTCGTGCGTCGAATCGCGTTGGCGACAGAGCTCGTTTTTTTTTACCTGTGTTGAGGATCAGAACTTTGGGGGTGTCCAAAGAGGTGCGCATTGGGGAAATAGTTTAATACTGTCACACTCTCCCCTCACTTTTTGTCGTGAATATCTCTTTCAACCCCAGGCTTCTTTTTTCACACGTGTGTTTCGTCCTCTTCCCTCTGCATTTCGTATTCTTGCTTTCTTCATTTTTATTTTCTTTATTTTCTTCGGTTTTCAGCCGCTTTGCACCCCCCTATCCGAGGTTCTCCCATATTGAAATACTTTGAACATGTACCTCCGTGCGTATCATACTACGTGGAAGAATACGGGGAGGGTGGTAGAGTGTGGAGAGGAGGGGGGGTCCGATGTCGCCCACCGCTGTAAGCCAAGCCCGACAAACTTTTCCCCAAGACTATAGACTGTGTGGCATCGTGACGAGAAAAAGTTCCTAAAGCAGAAACGAATCAAAAGATAGACGAAAAAGAGTGTGTGATAAAACAAAGAAACAACTGTGAGTATCATGAAGAATTGGTTCAACAGGTCTCGAAAAGAACGTCGTGGCAGCTGGCGGCCTGGTTCTCGACGCCTTCATAAGTGTGGCACCATCTGACGTCAATGAGCATCAAGACAAAAGCCAATACGGGGTCTGCGTGAGATGTCAGAAATAAGGAAGAGGAAATACAATACAATCATCCCTGTACACCTCATGGTCAACTACTAAATCGGGGAGGCTTAGCCACGGCTTTGGGACATACGAAGTACTGTGAAAAGGAGCGAGGCCCGGATGGTAAGAGGAGAAGACGAGGCTGGTAGTAACCAGCCGTGTCGCTGTGACAGCGTTAGTTTTGACGAGTTTATGCTGTGGTCAAGGCACCTCTGGAGGAGTTTGTGCGGTGAGCGGAGTAATACCGAGATTCTTCGAAATACAGCTTGGCGCCCGCCTTTCCCTATTTTCTTTGTGGCCACTGGACCCCAAAAACAAGGAAATCAATGGTGCCAATGCGTGTATGTGAAAACAAGGGATGAGAAAGACCCTTCGATCCTCCAGCCCATTTGGTGGCGGGTCACACATAAATCAGCAACAAAGGTCCCAAAACGGTGAGACTGGTGGAATCCAGACCGCTGGGAACATGTGTTTAACGGCCTGAGCTGACAGGCGCAGTAGCAACGGAGCACAAAGACAGAACAGAAAGCCGTTGACAACGTGATGCCAAGACAAAGGAAAGACCATGGACAAAAGCCAATAAAAGCCAAAAAAAAATCTCAGCAGAAAGCCAAAAGCGGAGGAATCAAAACATTAACAACTCCACATGAAGCAACTCCGACAATTCGGAACGACTCACAACATGTGTATTTGCGTATTTGCCTACGGACACAACAGACTAAAAGACTGATTGTATCGCCGGTGTCTCGAATGGACAGCGCACCTGAACGGCGTCTAGAACAACGACAAAATGGGGAAAGCGGCCGAGGCATGTATCAGAGATCTTTCTTTTCTTTTTCTGTTCTTTTTCCTGCAAGCGAGGAGCGCTTATTTTTGTTTTTCGTTTTCCATTTTCTATTTTGAGTCTTCTTCGCGCCGTTCTCGCGCTCCTGTTCTGCGATGCCGATACTGCTTGTCGGGGCGAGTCACATATTGATATTGAAAATTTCCGGTTGGCTCTGCGTCTTTTTTTACAGCGTCGTGACTTGCATATCCCGTCAAGGCCTCCCGGCGTCGTTTCTTTTTCCCTCACAAGGAAAGTGAAGCTCGGAGCTGGAGCTGTGAGCAAGCAGCGTTTCTGCAGCCCACTCACACAACGACGTACCCCTCTTCACAATTTTCTTGGACAGGCAAAGAAAACAAAAAATGGACTTCCGCCATCTCCGCTCGTGGAAACTGGGGCCTCTCCCAGACAAGCTCGTCTGCATGCAGGGGGCAGTAAAAAAAAACACCGAACGCGGTCCTTCTTAGATGCATGCCGTAGCGTTATGCTATTTCAATTAAAAAAAAATTTGAGAAAAAAATTAAGAGTCACATCTTTAAACAAAACTTTTCCAGGATATCCATCTTGAAGCGTGCCGAAAAAGAAAGAGGGAGAAACATAAGCCCATAGGGCTGTACGAGCAATTTGCTCGAAATAAAATCGGAATACTTGTAAGCACGTATCTTTCGTCTGACTGTCGTCTCATGCCAGTCTCCTCAAACAATGGACTCTGAACGGGCAACCGAGCACTACAACGCATAGACGACATTAACTTGATCGCAAAACGACTACTCGTACGGCTTTGCTGGTCAATAAGTTCACATAACTCCGCCAGAACATTGTAAGATATGACCACCAGACTCCGTCGGCCTTATTTGTCGAGCTTGTCCCCTTGTCTCCTTGATTGGACTGGCTTGACTGGGTCAACGTAACGCCTGCCCTACGAGGAAGAACTAAGCGGACGGAACGGGGCAGGGCTCGGAGTGGTCGGGTATCAAAGGAGTTTGTCTTACCGTGTTCTCCGTATGTGCAAGAAGGCTGGCAAATCCTGCGCGGTCGTGCCCACGTGCGCTGTTTGGTCGTCGATCCTTTTCAGGAAGGAGTGCGTCTTACAGCTGCGCCCTTGGCTCGACAAAGCACTAGCCATCCTGGCTGGCGACTACTCCGTATTGTCTCCGTCAAACGCCGACATCTGCACACCGCATACACGCGCTGAATCTGGCAGTCGTACCAAATACGGGGAACATCGTGTACATACGAAACAAAGTGTCTTCCGTCCACGGTCCACGGCTCACGGCCCACGGCTCACGGCTCACGGCCCACGGAGCCTGTCCTTTTTACAGGGAGGGCACCGCATTTTGTCTGGTTAAGAAAACTGTCATACAAACATCAACGACTGGTCATGGATCCTGGGAATCTGTTCTGCCGGGCTTTAATTCTCCGCGTTTTCGTTTTCAACCCCGGCTCGTTTCTTTCGAGACCCCCACACGAATACTCGTACATACTTGTACAGGCACTTGTAGGAGATCGACAATGATTCAATGTGCCATGTTTTATCTTAATCTGATGGATTCATGAGGCCCATCCATGTAAAGTCTCAGCCGCCTTACCCCCTGGCGGGAGTGTGCTTTCCTCCGCGTGATGAACTGCCCGAGCCTATCTTGACATCGCCCATAGCGCCGATATTCTCCTCGTGCGAGTCCTGTATCTGCCCAAGGGAGTCTATATCCTCGCAATTGAACTCGGAGACATAGCTCCCACTTGCTGTAGTATCCCATCCTTCTTGACTTGGCGAGGGAATGGGCCAGGTTTCCTGGGTGAGCAGATTTTTCGATGCTATTTTCTCTCCCCTCAGTCAGCTTATGTCGTATGGCGCAGTTGATATCAAGGAATGGATACGGTGGACGGAAAACGGGCAAAGGCGAACGAGAAAGCAAAATGGCCATCCGTACAAGCAATACACAAAGTAGTACAAACGTAGATAGCAAAAGATTCGCCTCAAGTCTATGACATGTATCTGCTCACGGTATCCGGAGCAAGCCTTCATTTTTTTGTCCCCCGAATACATGGCGATCATCCTGTGAGCAGTGAGAGCCGCCGCTCGTGTTTCTGTCTCACATATATGCCCCTGAACGGAAACGGAAAATGCCCCAAAAAATAGCCTTTTATATGCCCGGTCCCAGCATCAGCGTTATCTTGAAGCCGATGCAAACCCTCCCTGGTCTACTGAACAGAACCCAATCGTACACACAGTCTATTCTAATCGGACGCTTGTTTTTTCATGCTCACACCCTGCTCCTTTCGTATATTTTTTTTGCTGTCTCACGCCCGCTCGGCAAATGTTGCCAAGCAATGTTGTCAAATTCCAACGGGGTGAAGTAACATCCTCTTTTAATGCCAGGAAATGTACAGCATGATGCCGGCGCCCGTTGCGATTGCCGCGAACTGCACTAGAGTCTTGCGCAGCTCCGCCAGCTTCGTGCTGCCCTTGAGGTTTGTCTCTAGCAGCTCCGGAATCACCGCCACCGTGCCGACGTACAAGAACGTGCCCGCAGTGAACGGTAGCAGCATGTCGCCCCACGTCAGGCTCGTGCCCAGGAGGCCGGCCTCCGCCACCGCGTCCGCCGCCGCCGCCGAGCTGCTGTTGCCGCCAAACTCCTGTACGAGGATGCCGATAACGGTGCCCAGCAGCGCGCCGAGCGCCGTTACAAACTGTGCGCCCATGGCCGCGCGCTTGGAGAAACCGGACTGGATCAGCAGGGCAAAGTCGCCCACCTCGTGTGGGATCTCGTGGAAGAAGACGGCCACCGTGGTCGTGGCGCCGATCGTCGGCGATGCGTAAAAGGAGGCGGACATGGCCAGGCCGTCGGTGATATTGTGTGTAAAGTCGGCGCTGGAGAGGAACAAAAGTAAGAAATGTTAGAGAGAGAACGTAGCAGTCTTGCCCCCAAAAAGGAAAGGGTATACTCACATCAGGTTGAGGTAGCCAGACAGCTTAACGCTGGCATTGGCCTCGGCTACAGCCCCGGCCTTGCTCGCCTCGCCGTCCTTCTTCTTGTTGTTGCCGCCCTTCTTGCCGCGCGACTTGGCCGACCCAGACGCCGCGTCCGATGACGTGGTCACCGCCGTCTTGCTATCGTCGTGGCTGTGGCTGTGGCTGCCGTGGCTATGGTCATGGCCGCCGCCGCCCGTCGCAATCCGCAGTCCCTTGTCCATCGCCACAAACGTCAGGAACCCGATCAGGATCGCCACGCCCAGCAGCAGGTTGCGGTTCGGCTCCACGAGCACCAGCCGCGCCCGGTCCGCCCGCTCGTCGTCCTCGCCCACAAAGATCTCCGGCAGCAGGTGGAAGAGTGTGTCGCCCAGAAGGCCACCCACGGCAAAAGCCACCATCACGGACAGCGAGGCGGGGTCGATGTTGGGCGGGCACAGCGCCAGCAAAAAGTTGGGCGGGCCGGAAATGTAGAGCGTCGCGAGCAGGGCGTTGACGGCCGGGCTGCCGGGGAACAGCACGGCAAAGATCTTGGCCGTCGTCGAGGACGGCGCACCACCACCACCTTCTCCACTGCGCAGCCGCAGCTTCTGCTGGCCGAGCGCCTGGACCACATCGCACTCCTGCAGACGGTCGTTGAGCTCCCCGGAGCCGATGGGGAAGGTAATGTCCGTCGAAGCCGCCTTGGAATCGGCGGAGGCCGTGAACGAAAACGCGAGCACCGCGAGTGCTACTAGCGCAAACAGGAAGCCGAAGCGGCGGCAGCCATGGCTGGGCCGCGAGAAGAAAAAGGCCATAACGTCGGTTGTCGATTGTCGGTTGTCCGATGTCGGGTGTCCGGTGTCAGTGGAGGGATGTGTGACCTCGAGGTTCTTTTGCGAAAGGGGGGCGAAGACAAAGGAGTGACATGCAAAAGACCGCGTTAAGGTAAAAAAGAAGAGAAGAGAAAAAAAAAACCTGCTGAAGAACCTGCGATGCCCAATTGCAAAGACCGTGCCGTCGCTGAACGCGTTTTCCTGAGTTGAGGGGTGGGACAAGACGAACCCCGGAGATTGGACTCAACACGAGAATTCTATGCTATTCAGCTCAAAAAGGGGGTAGCTCAACAGGTAAGCTACACGTGATGTCGCGTGCTCCATTTTGCTCCATGTTGCTCCACAGCTGACTCTCTAGGGGTAGGAAGGAGGCTCTTGCTACAGCTGGGTGCTCTCCAAAACAGCTTCCTGCCCTATTGGGTGCATACGTCACTGGCGACTGCCCTCACTGTATTTCAACAATCTGTCGTTCCTTCCTGTCGGCGCACGCTTGACTTGCTTCGTATGATGACTGGAGGGCAATAGCTAATTTGGATATTTTGAATTTCATTCCCTCCTTTTCTATCTCAACTTTTTTTTATTCATATCTGGCGACCTTTTCACCACCACATTGAATCCACGCCTGCAGTGCTTCTTTGTGCTACAGAGGCCTTTGCGTCTGGATTAGGCGGCCGATTCGTCTTCACTCCCCCCTCAGGCAAATCGGTGCTACCAACCCGGTTTTTGCATCTGGTTCTTTATTCGATCCGAGCGACCAACGGTGACGAGGCCAATAAGGACCTGCCCTCTTTATTGCGTATCCGCCCTCCTGATCATGGCGTCAACAGCCCGATAGCACCTGAAAAAGCTGGCTAGGTTATGCGGCTAAAACTTGGAGGGGGAGGGTAGAAGGGGGGTTCTAGGAGGGGCCTCGTCCCCCGTTTCACGTTTCTAGGGCAAGGGAAGTGTGCGATATTTCTGGCGACCGTTCCCCTTTTCGTTTCCCACGAGAGTCCCGTTTCTAACCTTTGCAGCGAGCCTTGCAGATAAAAAGTCTTGGCAGGGGAACTGTCTTTTGGAACATGATCTCGGGCTCAACCGCTTCCCGACAAAACTCACCCTAACCAGATCACTACGCAAAAGACCCTAACAACGCCCACCCCCGAACCAGACTTTCGCTATCGCCCCGCCACCCATCATGGCTTGGCTCCCGCACGGCACGTCCAAGATGGGCCTGCTCTTCACCGACGGTCATGGCCAGTCAGCTACCGTGCCCGCCGTGGCCACCTACCGCGGCCGCCTCTGGTGCATCTGGACCGACCTCAGCGGTCAGCTCTGGTACTCGCAGACCGGCGGCAGCGGCAATGACGAGCAGTTCGGTGAGCCGGTGCTGTTCGCGGAGACCGGCTTGCCGGTGCTCGCCAACCTGAACGGCGTGCTGCACATGGTGATTGTGCAGCCCCAGACCGGCCAGATGGCACATTTCATACACGACGACGACGACGCGAGTGTGGCGTGGGCCAACCTGGGCCCTCTGGATGCCGACGCAGGACTCGTGGCGCACTCGACGCCCGCCATCATTGCCTTCCACAACAAGATTTTCCTCGCGTTTCTGCGCGACGGCCAGCTGTACTACACCATATGGTCTGCGCTCGGTCCCAACGCACGCCAGTGGACGGTGCCGCAGCTGGTGGCCGGTGCCGACGAGCGGTTTCGCGGTATCCCGGCGCTCTTTATCTTTGAAGGAGTGCTGCATGTGCTGTGCGGAGCCGACACGGAGGAGCGCCACATCATAGGCTTCCGCTACGACTACATTGGCCAAGCGTGGGCGCAGACGGACGACGTGTCCGAGGGCCGTGCGGCGACGGGTGTGAGCGCCGTGTCCTTTGGCAGCACCGCCTACCTGGGCATCATCGAGGCTGGGCCGAGCGATGAGACCCATGCTGTGTATGTGGCGGCGTTCAGCGACGGCGTCTGGGCGCCGCATGAACCCGTTGCTGACACGACGGCCGCCGACCCGCCGCAGATCACTATTCTCAACGGCCGCGTGCACTGCATCTTCAACGACAACACCAAGACGCGCGACCTGCGGTGGTACTCGCGCCCCGTGCTCAAGTACTCGCTCACGTCGTGGATGGCTGGCCTTCCCGACGACCGGCCCATCTCCGAGTTCACCATCCCGGGCACACACGACAGCTGTGCGCGCAGCAACATCCCCTTTGTTCGCACGCAGTATCTGTCCATCAGCCAGCAGTTGGCTCTGGGTATTCGTTTTTTCGACTTGCGGTTGCGCCTCCATAAAGATGGCAAGCTCTACTGCTACCACGGGGGCATCCCCATCGACTACCCGAAGTACCTCTCGTTTGAATCGGTCACGAATGCGATTTGGTCGTTCATGTGGTCCGGTGCCGACTTGGAGGATACCTCGAACGTGCCGCCGCCGACCGAGACCGTGCTCGTGTCCATCAACAATGACGACCAGTCTCAGGAGCAAAAGGATAATCCGGCCGTCTTCTACGGCGCTGTGTCCGACGCTATCGCCGCGACACCGCCGTGGCCCGTCACCGGGAGGCACCGCTGGCACACGGAGCCACTGACGCCGAAGCTTGGCGACGTTCGTGGCAAGGTCGTGCTTCTGCGTCGCTACGCAGGCGACCCGGCCATTCAACCTGCCGGCCGGCAGGGTCTCGACCTTTCGGCCTGGCTGGACGACAACCCGGACTTTACCATTGTCACGCCGACGCAGGTGCGCGTGCGCCTGCAAGACAAGTGGAAGTTTGCGTATCGCATCTCCTTGCACGACTTGATTGCGTCCAAGGGCGAATTTGTGCAGAAGATGATGGAGAACGCTGCCGGCGGCAGCGCAGACAGCGCCGAGCCGCACGACTGGTACATCAACTTTTGCTCAGCGGTCGGGGACCCGGCCGAGCACGGCGAGATCGCCGAGTCAAAATGGATTGCGGTCGGCGCGCACAGCGACTTTATCGGCAAATGGGTGCCCGGCATGAACGTGTTGACGAACGAGTACCTGCAGAAGAACTACGGCGCCACCAGCGGCCAGGCGCGCTTGGGCGTCGTTAACCTTGACTACCCCGAGCTGCCCGAGTCGAACGATGTCGTGGCTAGGCTGATCGAATCTAATTTTTGATGATATTTTGGGGTTCTAAGGTGATTGTGTTTGCAGACTTTTGTGGACTTTTTGGTAGCGTATATTATTACGTTGATTTTGGCCATTTGACTCACTGTTTATTTTCTTTCTTACGCTTTTCGGTCTGTGCAACTGTACTCATTTTACAATGTTTGTTTACACATACGTCCACCATAGTACTCCATACGGGGTACTTTTTAAGGAGTATGCGAGCTCATCTTGGCTGCGCAATCTCGCTTACTCTGGGGCCTTGCGTTCCTCGCATTGATGAAGTTGACGACAGGCACATCGCGGATATCAACTCTACTGTACTAATCTTCCAGCATAGTTGAATCACCAGTCACGTCGACAGGGACCATCCATCATCATTCTCTTACGAGTCTGTCGCGGACTTCTCACGAACCTGTCACGAACCATTCACAACCCCTTTTTCACCGTTTCTTGCACAGCGTTACGTCGTGCTGCCGTAAACCTTGAGCATCGACGCACAAAGTTGCCTGTTAGATGGGAGCCGTGCTCGTGATCATAAAAGCAAAAACAATACGAGGCAACACCACGACGTGGCACAACAAGCTGCTAGAATGTGCTGCCACATGCTGTGTGTTTTACGACATGGCATGCCTTGCCAGGCCGCTTTGGGCCGCAGACCCGGTTGCTCCCACGTCCATCCAATAACAAGATTTCCTTCTTTCAACCCTGGGATAGGTGCCGTCTTCCAGGGCTGGGCTTGGCCTGCTATCCGAAGGCACCCCAGTCTAGTGCAGCTGGGTCCGAACAACAAACCCCCGCCAACACATCATTCATGCCAGTCGGGACAATAACGGACATCCACTTTTCGTTTCCTTTATTGTTTTTGTTGCTATATTTAAGCACTCCAGGTATCTGGGCTCCTCTTTAATGCAAATGAACAAAACGATCAAGACTGACCAAATTCGAGAACAGATGAGAGCGAACGAGAAGAGAAGAAAACTTTCAAGGGCTAGAAAAACGAAAAAGGACTGTGGTCTACCAAAAATGGGAGACAATTACTGTACCTACGGCGAACGAAACCGCCCGGCCGCCGTTCCTACAGGCTCTCAGTCAGCCAACAGCCCGCCTAAGAAAATTCTGCGAAGTCTCTGTTCAGTTTCATCCACCGTTGGTATTGAGCAATTAATGTTCTGAGCTTGATGACGCGGAGAACCTGTTCAGCGCCGGGGCATCGGCACTGTGCCCCACCTTTTCCCTCATGCTGCCTTGGCACATCGACAACCAGTTCCGACCTCACATTGTGGGCGATCAGGCGATTTAACGAAGTCTCGACATGCAGCAAGCACAGTCTGTTTTCCGCTAGCTGCCGCCCAAGCACTGTCTTTCGTCAAGTGTCTGCTCCCAAGTCCCAAGCGTCTGTCAGCCATCTTGACCTGTCCTGTCCTGCAAGGATGCGGAAGGGATCCATGGAGTGGATCGCTCTTGGCCCAGAACTTCTACCCCTGACAGCAACATACCGGAGTCTAGAAGCATACGTACGCACCCTTGTCGAATAACAACAGCTCCCCTGAAGCGCCAGGGAGAAAAGAGAAACAGACCAAAAAAAGACCCTAAGAACGACAAAGGAAAACACAGACGAATTACAGTTGACAAAGGGCGTCGTGGCTGCAAATGCGCGGCCGCCAGGGGCAGAGGGGCAGAAGGGGGCAGCGCAATCGCCTGCCATTGGGCGCATCCCCTTTGTGCACCCTTTTCTCCTACGCGGCGCCTCCTTTTTTCTTCGGCCCCCTTTCGTTGTCTGCGTCTTGAGCATCTTTTCGTCGCCCTCCATCGCCACTAGTGCAAGGTACGGGGCCTGGCCTCGGACAGATGCACGCCGGCCCACTTCTTTGTCGACTGGTTTTCCTTAGCCTCCTGCGCCGTCCTGTCCGTTCTGTTCTGCCTGTTGTGCGGTGCATGGGCAACTGTCCCTCTTCCTGTTTTCTCGTGTTCATCCCAGGTTCTTTCGGCGTCTCCCCAGGCGGTGGATCGCAGAGGCACGGTACCCGCGAGCTACCCCCCTGTTCACCCACATATACGAGATCGACACAAACCGGCAAAGTGCGAGTACTTGTACGTCTGGACGGGCGCTCCACGATGCAAAGCTCGAGTATGAATACATCGGAGCCCAGAAAATGGGCCGTGACGACGCCTAGACCGGACCAGTTCTGAAGACGAAACAAACTGTCGAGACGGTTCACAACATTTTTCAAGCCGGACAGAGTTATGTTACTGAGGCAGGGACCTTTGCACCTGGATAGCAGCTGGGCGGACTCGACGGACTGACTGGCACGACGGTAGAAACTTCGAGACTGCGGACGATAACAAACAGGCAAACAAACCCACATAAACGATCGAGAGAAGGAATCTCGCCATGGTGGCCCGCACTGTCCGGCCTGGCACATGCGTTGTATTGCTGCACAGTACGAGTACGCGTGCCGACGGAGTACGGCGTGCTCGTACGTCGTAGTGCATCTTTGTTTTTCGAGTTAGCTCGGGCGGTCACTTGCGTACCTCTTGGTGGATAACACCTCGTATCCGCTTCCCTCCTGACTCTGGCTCGTCTGGTTCTTTCGTGTTCCTGCTTCCTTGTTGTCGGTTCTATGTTCTTTCTCTCCCCGTCTGCTTTCGTCATTCTTCTTTTCATCCACAACATCCTTTTTTCTCTTTCTTCTTATTCTTTTTTCTTCTTTCTTCTTCTTCTGTTTTCTTTCTTCCCTCTCACTTCATACTTTCTTCTTTCAATCTTCTTCCACACACTCGCTCGGAAGTTTTTTATCGTTTTATTTTTGGGAATACTCGTATCCCTGTTCATCACCCTCGACCTCGACTTTGATAAACGCTTGCCAACGCACTCTCGTTTCGTGCATCCTTTTATTTTTGGTATTACCAGTTTCTTTGGAAAGCATATTTCCCTTTATCAAAATGCATTCCGTCCTCTCTCTTGCGGCTATTGCCGCTGTCCTTCCGTCGGCCCTCGCTGCCTACCAGGGCTTCAACTACGGCTCGACCTTCACAGATGGCTCGGCCAAGGCCCAGACCGACTTCGAGAATGAGTTCAACACCGCTGCTGGCCTTGCCGGCACCAACGGCGCCTTCTCCAGCGCCCGTCTCTACACCATGATCGTACGTTTCTGGAATGCGTAATCCTTTTCTTGATGCCCCTCAGCCTCCTCTCCTCCCTTATCCCTTGTCGTGTCTCGGCTGCTAACCCATACTACAGCAAGGTGGCACTACCAGCGATGTCATCACCGCCATTCCTGCTGCCATCAGCACCAAGACCAGCCTGCTGCTCGGTCTCTGGGCCTCCGGCGGTGATGCCAGCTTCGCCAACGAGCTTGCTGCGCTCAAGGCGGCCATCAGCACCTACGGCGACTCGCTGGGTCCCCTCGTTGCCGGTATCTCGGTCGGTAGCGAGGATTTGTACCGCATCACGCCCACTGGCATTGAGAACGATTCCGGTGTCGGTGCCGGCCCCGATGTCCTGACCAACTACATCTCTCAGGTCCGTGAGGCCATTGCCAACACCGCGCTGTCCGGCGCCTCCATTGGCCACGTCGACACCTGGACTGCATGGGTCAACGGCTCCAACAGCGCCGTCATTGAGGCCGTCGACTGGCTCGGTGTTGACGCCTACCCGTTCTTCCAGAACACCATGTCCAACGGCATCGCTCAGGGTGCTAGCCTGCTCGACTCTGCCATCAGCGAGACCACCGGCGCCGCCCAAGGCAAGCCTGTGTGGGTTACTGAGACTGGCTGGCCCGTCAGCGGCGACCAGGAGAACGAGGCTGTCGCGTCGGTCGAGAATGCCAAGACCTTCTGGGACGAGGCCGGCTGCCCTCTGTTCGGCAGCACCAACATCTGGTGGTACACCCTGCAGGATGCCGCTCCCACCACGCCCAACCCCAGCTTCGGTATCATCGGCTCGACCCTGACCACCACGCCCCTGTACGACCTGTCTTGCAGCGATACCACCACCAACACCTCGACCTCGACCACCGCCGCCAGCTCCACCGCCGCCAGCTCCAGCGCTGCCCAGCCCTCGTCGGCTGCACAGTCCTCGGCCTCGGTCGCTGTCCCGCCCACCGTCTCCTCCTCGTCGGCCGGCGTATTTGTCGGCGGCGGCGGTGCCGCTGGCTCCAGCCAGACCACCCTGGCCACCACTCCCGTGAACACCGTTGTCTCGACGCCCGCTACTGCTCCCACCACCACTGTCGATTCGAGTGTTGGCTCTGGCTCCGGCTCGGGCCTTGGCGCTGGCAACAGCACCTCGGCCTCCACGGGCCGCGGCGGTGCCACCACCACTGCCTCGGGCGGCTCCACCACCACTAGCGGCGCTGTTGTCGTGACCAACGCCGGTGTTGCCCTGTCGGGCTCCATCGGCGCTGGCTTCGCTGCCATCATGGCCGCCATTCTTGCTCTGTAAATAAGAGTAAATCTCTGAACACCAACATTTGTTTTTGCTTGAATGGGAAACATGGGGCATGTAAAACATGCAAAACGGTCGGCGTTGGAAATCATATATCTTTTTCATACTATCATTTTTGGATCCTTTTGGTTCTCTTTGGGCTTTCATTTCTTTTACACTCCTTTATATTTTGGAATACGGCGTCCACAAACACGGGGAGGCCGTTGTTGCACATACACACAACCTTTACACTATGAACATAGAATATGCATATTTTGGTGCCGTGGGATGACCCACGGCAGAGTATAGACTTCCTTATTTGTATATTCTTTTTGTAATATAAAAAGCCGTTCTTTTCTCCATTCACTCTCTTGGAAACTCTCGTCGCTTCTGCTTGTACTGTGCATCCTAGTGTTATCCTTACATTGTGTCAAATGGAACTATCAAAGTACAAAACAAAACAGATCCCTTTTTAGATGCCAACCAAACCATCTATTGCAGAAAGTCAAACAAAAAAATCGCAAAATTACACGATACACATAACCATCTCCCCTACGAAGACGGCGCATCCTCGGCGTCGTACTCGTTGATCTCGGTATCCTCGCCATTGGCCACCTCGACCGGAGCAGCAGCAGCATCGGTCATCGTGGCATCCTCGCTAGCCGGAGCAGCGGGGGCCACCGCCGCCTCGGCGGCCTTATTCTTCTTGTCCTTGAGCGAGTTGTTGACGAGCGGCGTCGTGTCGTTGTAGATGCGCAGCAGCATCGCCGCGCGGTCCTCCTTGGGCAACATCAGGTTGAGCGAGTGGAAGCTCTTCCACAGCGGCAGCGCCATAGGTTCCAGCGGCACGTCGCCCACCAGCGCTTCTTCGGCTGCATCCTCGGGCCGGGGCTCCACCTTGAGCACAAAGCAGCCCATGCCTAGCTCCGGCAGCCGCTCGCCCACCTCGCCCAGCTTCTTCCACTCGCCGTCGACAAACTTGGGGAACATCTCGACCAGCAGCGCCTTGAGCGTCGACTTCTTGTGTAGCCGCACGACGCGCTCCTCGCCCACGTAGCCCGACAGCAGCGGCAGACCCTCGGCCTGGATGCGCCAGCGGCACACCTCGGCCGACGGCGCCTCTTGCTTGACAAACATGCGCACGCCGCCGTGCACAAACTTGACGTTGGTGCCGCCGCTGCTGCGCTGCTGCTGCGGGCCGTCGCTCGACGTGTTGGCGACCAGAATGTCGCGCACGAGGCCGCTCGTGTAGTAAATGGCCTTAGCCGGCTCGCCAAGGGCGTTGCGCACCATGAAGCGGTCCGTCGGGAAGCGCGGCGACAGGTGGTAGAAAGCCTGGATGTCCTTGACCACCGGGTGGTCTGCCGCCAGGTACTTGAACGGCTCCTCGTAGTGCGGGCCGTTCTTAGGGCGTGGACCCTCAGGCTGGCTGTCGGTCGCCACTAAGGCCGCCACTGGAACCTCCACTGGGGCTTCGACAGTCTCCTCACCCTCCAGCTTCTGCTTCTTCGCCGGCTGGCTGTCGGCGAGGTCCTTAACTACTGGCAGCTTGTCGTCCGTGTTGGCGCCGTTAGTGGCCTCCGCCACCTCCGCCGCCTCCTCCTTGACCTCGGTCTCAGTCTCCTCGCCGTCCTGCTTCTGCTTCTTCACGGGCTGGCTGTCCACGCTGGCCACATCCTCGTCGGCGGGACGCTTGGCGCTGGCACCGTTGCTGTCGCCGTTCTCGTTCTCAGCGGCAGGCACCGCCGCCTCCTCGGTAGCAGCCGGAGCGTTGGCCCTGTGGTTCTGGTGTTGCTGCTGCTTCTTAGGAGCAGAAGGACCGTTCGGCACAGGCTTGGCCTTGAACTCGGCCTTTTTCTGCAGCACTACGATAAAGAAGCCGCCCGTGTCCTGCAGGTGCGGGTAAACGCGCAGGCAGCGCTCCAGAGGCAGCTTGTCCGACGCCTCGTTGGCAAACATGGTCGGCACGATGCGGCTCGGCGGGATGCCGCCGCTCTCCTCGGTCGCCAGGAACGCCTCGACCTCCTCCCAGTTGCGCCACTGGCGGCCCGACTTGTCCATAATGTCCCACGCCTTGAGGCCCGGCCGCCGCTTGAGGAGGGGTAGCTGGTCGCTGCTGTCCAAAAGTTCGACCTTATCGGGCCCGCCACACAGCGCAATGGCCGACGCGACGACCGACTCGTTCTCGACGGGGTTCAGACTGCACGTCGAGTAGACGACACGGCCGCCCGTCTTGAGCATCTGCAGCGCGCGCACGAGGATGCGCACCTGCACGAGGTGCAGGCCCAGCGCGTTGCCCGGGTTCCACTCTTTCCACATGTTGACGTTCTTGCGCAGCGTACCGTCGCCGGAGCAGGGCACGTCCGCCAGGATGCGGTCGAATTTGAGGTAGCGCTGCTGCGGCACCTGCTTGGCGCCAGCCTCGACGGGCAGCGGTGGCAGGCGCAGGGAGGGGTAGATGGTCGCGTCGTGGTTGGTGACGATGATGTTGGGCGAAGACAGGCGCTTGAGCTGGTGGATCAGCAGGTGGCTGCGCTTGTAGTCGGCGTCGTTGGCGACGAGCACGCCCGTGGCGCGGCCGTCGTCGCCCGGGTCGGCCGACAGCTTGGCCGCCGGGTCCTCGTCATCGTCACCCTCGCCCTCCTCCTCCTCCACCTCCTCGATCGTCTCGGCCACGACGCCGTTGTCGCCCGCCAGGGTCTTTTCAATCGACCGCATCACCTTGCGCACGCGCGCCTCCTCGCCCTGGTGCACCATCTCGAGCAGTTGTGCGGCCTTGCTGCCCGGCGCAGCGCACAGGTCCAACACAGCCATGCCCGGACGCACGTCCATCAGCAGCGGCGGGATCATGCTGACGACCTCCTGGCGACTAATGTTGCCGACCGTCGTTTCCGACACCAGGAACTTTTGGAAGGCCGCAAACGGCGGGAACTTGCGGATGACCGTCTTGGACGTCGTCATCCACCAGGCCAGGTTGTCCGGGTACCAGGGCACGGCCTGGGGCGGGCTCACGGGGTGGCCGTCGTATTCGCCGATCTGGGCTACGTCGGGGATGTAGCGCGTCTGCAGCAGCTTCTGGACCGACAGCGCGTGGCCCTTGGAGCCGCAGAAGCGGAAGCTGTGCGGCAGCTCCCGGCGGAACGCCGCCCAAAAGGCCTCGCGCTCGGTCTCGTCGTCCTCGAGGCGCAGCAGGCTGTTGTAGTACGTTTGTAGCTTCTCGTTGTCCTTGACCAGGTCGGGGTATGACTTGTTATAGCGCTCGTTCGACCGGCCGCCACCACGTCCGCCGCCGCGGTTTCTCTGTAGTCGGGAAAGACGCAATGGTCAGTCACCAAACTTCCCCTCGAAAAAAACTGCCAAACAAACCCACCTTGAAGCCGCCACGACCCATGATGCTGTCGAGTCCTTGTATCCGAGGAAGTGGGCGCCGTGCGTAGAAGAAACAGAGCGTTCGAGTGTGTGGGCTCATACAATGACAAGGGCGCAGCCTCGTCGTGTGTTGTCGTCGCGATTGGTGGGCAGCGAAGCTCTCTCTGTTTGCACTGTGATGCGTCCGAGTCCTCGATCGCGAAGGGGAAAATTTACAATGTAATCGAGCCAATGCCCCACTTTCTTCTTATCGATTGCTTATCGCAGACATAGATTAATATGTACCTAGTACTACTATCTATGTGGATATTTGGTGTATATTGAAGTATATAGTACAGGAATGGGTTTCTCTCGTATATTCATACATGGTTTGGTACATAAAGACATCTCATATATACAGGATATACAGGTCCAGCAGACCGACAGTCCAGTGGACAATGTGGTCGATGCCGTGGCCGTTGATCGCGCTGATGGGGATCGCGGCCAGATTCTCGGTCCAGCCGCCCTTGACGCCGCTCGGGTGCTCCTCCTCGCCCCGGCCAATGCGGTCAATGTAGTCCTTGAGCTTGCCAAAGTTGACCTCGGCGCTGGGAAGGTCGCCCTTGGTCGCCACGACAAACCACGGCTTGCCGGCAATGGCCAACTCGGGGGAGAGTGTCGGTCCGCTCGAGTTCATGCGCATCTCGTCGGCCGCTGTGAATGACATGGTCTGCTGTCGCCCGTTGTCCTCTTGGGATTCCCAGTCGATGCGGGCTTCGCGCTCGCGTTGCTCCTCCTCCTCTGCCCGCAGCCGTGCGTAGAGGCCGACCTCCTTCCAGAGTGCCTTGAGCGCGGCCACAGCATCGCCCGCGCCGAGATCAATCACAAAGGCCAGCACACCGGCACGCTCCACGTGTCGCAGGAACTCGATTCCCAGGCCCTTGTCCAGGTGGGCACCCTCGATCAGGCCGGGGATGTCTGCAATCGTAAACCGGGTCCGCGGCGGAACAGTAACGGCAGCAGCCTCGTCTTCTGCCACCATGTGGAAGTCGTCGTCGGTCGTCTCGACGGCCTTCTTTTGCACCGGGCGCATCGATACAACGGGGCGGCCGCGGTTGTTGTCAAGCACGACGGTACCGATGTTGGGCTGGAGCGTGGTAAAGGCCCAGGAGCCGACGCGCGCGCGGCTGTTGCTGACCGCCCGCAGGAGGGTGCTCTTTCCAGCATTGGGCAGGCCGACAAGGCCGACGTCAGCCAAGAGCTTGAGCTCCATATTGACCGTTAACGACACGGCGTTCTCGCCCCTGGTCGCCACCAACGGCCGCGGCAGGCGCCGCGACACGAAATGCGGATTGCCCAGGCCGCCAATGCCGCCAGCAGCCAGCAGGATCGGCTGTGTGGTTGGCCGTGAGAGATCGAGGTAGATGGGCGCTGGCGGCTGCACGAAGAAACGGTCGCGCCGTGGTAGCCGTGGGTACTCAATGCTCTTGACCTCGGACGAAGACAGGCCCGGGTAGACAACCCATTTCCGGCGCAGCCAGTCCATTTCCGCCTCGTCGTCCTCGTCGGCTTCCTGCAGCTGCTGTTCAAGCTGCAGCTGCTCAGCGGACTTGGGCACCTCTCCATCCTCGGGGTTGACCCCTGCCTTGGCTGCTGCCTTTGCTGCGGCAATGGCTGCCTCGTTCGCAGCATGGGCCAGCTGCCTCTTGCGCTTGCGTGCATAATACCGTTCTCGAGCGATAATCGTGTCTTCCGCCACCGGGTCGATGCGGCTAGCCTCTGTTACGACCGTACCAACGGGGACCGTCACAATCAGGTCATCGCCGCGCGGGCCGTTGCGGGCACTGCCCTGGCCATGCTTGCCTCGACCAGCTCGCATGACCCGGCGCCTGGCGATCTTGTGCAGTGACGTCTCGCCGGGCACGGCCTGGATGTAGATATTTCCGCCGTGACCGCCGTCACCACCGTTGGCCGGGCCATCTGGCAGAAACATGTCGCGCAAAAATGAGATGCAGCCAGCGCCGCCTGAGCCAGCATGAACCGTCAGCGTAGCCTTGTCGGCGAAGCTCGTGGCGGCATAGTCGTCCGGCGCCGGGTTGAGACGGGACACTGGGTACTGAACAGGTGTCTCTTCCGGCGCTTCTTCTAGGACCTCGGTCCCAGCGTCGGCCGCCTCGTGGGCTGGTGGTGGTGTGGACTCTGATGCGTAGTGCCGCCGTGGCGGGCATTGGCGGTATGTGACAGGCTGCGTCGTCGAGAAGGTGACTGCGGCTGTGGCAGCCCGTCGCCCGCTATGGCCAGCAAAACGGGCAATGTGCACCGACGGGTAGAGAAACGACAGAAATAGCGGCGCGCAGCCTGAGCATCGTGACGCCATAGCTTGTCTTTTGTGCGGTTTTGCCGTGAGGCTGTTTACTTGCGGTTTTGATATTTTTTTCTGCGGCGAACTAAAGAGGAGATGTTGATGACTGTAACGGGGCGAGAAAATAGGTGGCGTTATGAAGCTAGCGGTGCATTGAAATTCCTCTGCAAAATCAAAGCTTCCCAATACTCCGTACTCAACTTCCCAACGCCAACACCCCGGCTCCGGGAATTCACAACCCCCGCCAATGGTCAATGCGGCTGATATGGGATGGCATCGACGACCGTTCTACTGAACAAGGCTGTCTGGGGACTGGGTGCTGCTCGTGGCTTGTTCTGCTTTCCGGCTTTTCTTGCTTTCTGCCTCCTTCGTTTCTACCTTCAGCGTTGGGCAAGCATGCAGGAAATGCAGCCGCGCTCTAGGCCAGCCGCAAGAACGGCCGTGGAACATGGGAACGCGTGATGACCGGCAGCAGTTGGAAATTGAGTGGCCGCTTTTTTCTGCCCTTTTCCCTCTCTTTCTTTTGCTGCCGCGGCCTAAAGATGCGGTGTGGGAGGGTTGCATGGGCAGCAGTTCGATGAGCGACGGCCTGCAGGCGAGCCAGAGCCAAAAGGGCAACCGGGCGCCAGCGCAGCACCGCGCTGTCTCTGCTAGCCTGCAGTGTCTGCTGCATCGGTTGTCGTCTTTGTAGGTTCGGAGATGCTTGCTGTTCATGCTCCGTAAATTGCATGGAGAGAATTTCCACCATTTTGAGATATGAGGACATAGCCTTGGGAGCTGCTGCCCAATTGGGAGCTGAGGGAAGCCGCCGTCCGGGCGCTCTGTGTCGCGCCTTCCCTTCCCCTGCCATACTGCCGCTGCTACGCTCCTGCCCCCTTCCAGCCACGCTCCAAATCGCTCCTTCCACTTTACTTGTACGATGCGCGATGCGCCTGCAGTGTTTACTATCCCACAAAGCATGCCCCCGGGTCATACCTGCCTTTATTGTCAATTAAAGTATCCCGTTCTCGTAGTTATCGACTGCCACACCACAAGTCAGCTGCTGCAATAAAAAATCAAATAATAAAAAGGAAAACGACGACAACCCAACTCGTACAAAACCCGCTCCGTGCCCAACGCAAACCGTCTCGCACCCTGCATGCAGCAGCCCCCCTTCGAAACCACGGCTGCAGCGAATCACCTCTGGCCCTTTGGTCTGGCCCTAACCCACTTTCTACCACCGCACGTCTTCGCTCGCCTCGTCCGTCGTCCGTCTCTCGTCCTCTTGTCTTTCGTCCCGTCGTCTTTTGCTCCCTCGTCCTCCAGTCTGCTTGTCGACCGCCACGACCACCACCGCCGTCGCCGCCGCCGCCGCCACCAATCTTGTCTGGACCATTGGACCGGTTCCTCTATCGACCGCCGCGTTCTCCCCGCCAGGCCCCCTTCTGGTGGCCCCCAGCCCTCGTGAGATTTGACATTGTGAATTTCTCGTGGACCTAAAGTGAGCCTCTTCTTTCTGCCGTCTTTTTACTCGCTGCACCTGTGCCTCATCTTGCTCGCCTCTTCTGGTCTTTGTCATCCAGTCTGTTTTCCCCCATTCTCACCCCTTACGACTCTGCGTTGTTGCCGGCGTTTCCACCGCTTTCCATATTGCAAGTTTTGGCAGGTCCCAACTCACATTGTTGAGGCCTTAATAGAGCTTCCACCCCAGCCTGCCCTGCGTTGCCCTCTTCAACATATTCACTCTCCCTTCTCATACACCCATTGCCTCTCTCTGCTCCCTTTCTTCTCACTCCGTTTCCTTTATCCGCCTCAGCCCTCGTCTCGCCAGTCTCGATCGCCCGGCTGCCGCATCTCCTCCGATTTCTCCGGCGACAGCTTCCCTACAGAACCTATCGCCATCTTTGTTTAAACGACTGGCTGAGGGCGTGCAGGAGCTTTCACACGCGTCACACTCCCACACGCGAGCACAAGGCGTTTGTTTACCTGCCCCCGTCCCGCTCGTTGCTCACTCTGTGTCTTCGTGTTTGTGTGCGTGTGGTGGTGCGTCAGTGGATGATCCTTGCGTGAGTGCGTGTGCTCCTCGTGCATGTGTCTCCTCCCCTTTGCTGCACTCCTCTACACTCCCTAGACTCCTCACACTCCCAAGCTGCTGCTGTCTTCTGATGTCGCTCGAGCAAACCACGAGCAGACTACGGACAGACTAGTTCGCCGCCCTTTCCCACTCACACCACATATACGCCATACACACCCCCTTCCCCTTCTCCCTTCCTACCCTCCCGCATATCGACAGCCACACGTCCATTGGAGGCTGCTGGGCCGGCTTCTGCCATTGGGGCCAGCAGGTCACGCCTCCGCTCTCGCCTGTGGTCATTGGGCGCCGGCTGCTGCTGCTGTTGATGTTGTTGTTGCTGCTACTACTTGTATTGGCACTTGCATGCTGCAGTCTGCTGTTGAAGGAACGCGATTGCACTCGAGCCACGACACAACGCATACCGCATACGCCTCCGATATCTAGCATAGATACACGCACACACACATATGCGGTTTCCCATCTCTCTGGGCACTCCCACACATGCCCTTTCTACGCTATTCTTTGCCCCCCAGATCCGTTCATCAGCACACACTCACAAGTCATTTCTGATACGAACCCAGTCGACTAATCTTGCCCTCAGAAACGCACCCCAATTATTCAGCGGCCCCTATATTCGCCATCCTGACACCTCTCAAGCCCGTTGCCACCATATTTCCGTTCTTTTGCTGTCATTGGTTTAAGCCTCAGGCCAGGAGTGCCATTTCAAGGCCGTCGGGCCGCAGAGCTGCTGTCCCTGCCGTTCCTATCTCCTCCCGGATACCCGGCCTCATCGACTACCTGCTTCACTGTAAGTTTTTGGTCCTGATCCTTGTTTCTTTTTATATTTGCACTGTCTCCAGCCTAGTTGTTAGTTGCTCTTTGAGAGTTTGGACCCCTCGCTACATCCACTGCCCCCTCGTCACTGTCTACAGCTGCACATCTCTTCTCTCCACAGCAAACCTTTACTTGACATCCTCCTAGAGTTGCAGTGCACGCTTCCCGTTCTGGAGCTGGCATCCTACACAACATATGCAACTTGCAACTACCAGTAGCACCCGGGTGTCAGAGGACCAGAGAGCTTCTATTTGTTTTTCCCGCATGCACATACTATCTCCTCCAGTCCAGTCACCAGTCAAATTCGTGACCCGCACACCAACAGGCTGAGACAGAAGTGGCAGCAGTGGCAGAAAGTGACAAGACGACCAGAACCAAGCAGATCGAGTAAACTGACTGATGTAGGTAAACACACAGCATTTCCGCCTGACGCCGCCTCACTTTCTCAAACAACCCGCTCGGTCTTTCGTGGGTTGGTAAATCTGGCCCATCTTTGCCAATTCCCAGGTTAGTAACACTCTTCGATTGTCTTCTCTCACGACTCCTACTCTCCTCATCCTAGATATCACCACACGATATCCATAACTTTGATTTCAATTTCCTTTCTTCCCTTTCCTCTTTCCCCTTTTCTCTTCCGTTCTGTTTCCTGTTGCACCTCCGATCTTCCTTCTTCTCTCTCACCCTCTCTTTCTCCTCCAAACACCTTTTCTCGCCTCGTCAGCCCTGTTATGATCTCATCTCCTGGTTTACCTGGCTGGCCCAGTCGTAGACCGAGAGGTCGAACAAAGACATGATCGTTTCTTTCTTGCCGGCGGCTCCTTGTTGTGCACTGTTGCACTCCCCTTGCTAGACCGCTTTACGCTCACCACCACCCTCCACCCCCATCAACAAGCGCCCTACCCCATATCCTCCCCATGCCATCCCCATATTCTCTTGCCGACACCGCTCCACAACCCCTGCTCCACCTTGGATATTCCCTCCTCTCTCGTCTCTCTGCTCTTCCTTAGGTCGCCTACTAAATCATGTATACCCAAGAGTACCGAGATCCCAAGCCTCGCAAGGTCATTATCAGAATGGATCCAGACTGCGCAATATGCCGCGCGCCTGCCACGATCGCTTGCGATTGCGAGGCCCGTGGTCTCGAGATGGCCATATCACAGGCCGAGAAGCGAATGATGCAGTCCATCTATGACGATATCAAGTACGTTCCCACTCCCGCCCTTCCTTCTTATGTTTCGACGACGTCTATTAACAGCAGTAGAACATGGGTCCGCGAACACGCACGCGACTACATTCTCGAGTACTTTTCGCTTCTCAAAGACAGACGGCTCAAGGCCCACGATCAGAACATGGAACGCATCAAGCAGCAAGCATTCTACTACCACACGCAACCACACCCCGGCGAGATTCAGCAAGCTCAGATGGCCTTCAAACGCGGTATCGACGAAGACTGGCAGTCGTCTGTCCAGCGCTACCCAGAAGTGCTCGAGTACTACTACAGCCTGGTCAACCTCACCCTGCCAGCGGACGACGATCCCAACGTGCGCGATCCACCACTCAGTGCCCTCTCCGGATCGCGCAAATCAGGCCGCCGAACCGTTGCGCCGGCCACGATCGCCAGCGGTATCGAGAGCATCGGCGCTCCGCCGCCCAACCCGCCTCCCCAACGCATCAGTATGTACGGTCACCCGAGGGAGCTGCGCGGACGGACCCCGCCACCACCACCGCCGTCGGAGCGCATGGCACCCAGGACACCCGTGCCGCGAGATCGCCGCTCGGCCTTCCGACAGCCGCCGCCGCCGCCCTCCTCCTACTACCCCCCGTACTGAGATACTGTTTTTCATTTTCATGACGAAAAAGTGTGCGGACTGTCTTCATTTTTTGCATTTTACCTGCGTAATGATCATTACGAGATGACGACTCAACTTTCTTTGGTTTTTTTTCTGCTTATATCTTTTCTTGTCTGCCGCCTTTGGTCTAGATCCATTTAAGCGAAGGCGCTGTTGTCTTTTTTGGTTCTTTTTCGAGCACATCTGCTCGTGTCCGACTTTTATGTTCTTTTTAAATCCTCCTGAGAGATCCTGTGAGGTATCTTTAATGGAAGGTAAGGAACGAGGCCATCTAAAATTGTATCTTTCGGCACCATATTTCTCTTTTCAACCATTATTATCTTCATCGCATTTTACTCTACTTTTCTTCCTGGTCATTTCCTTCCATGTTTTATGTTTCTTCTTTTGCGGAGTACGGCGAGATGGATCAGACTAGGATTTTCGGGGGCTGCCTCAAGCGTGCCTTTCCATTTCTTCTCGTGTTTGTTGTTTTATGGAGACACTATTTCAAACTTCTCCCTTTTCTTCTTGTCTGAACGACAGCCAAGCATGATATCAAAAAATGACCAACGAACAATTTCCACACACCAACAATCATAAGTGACCATTCCTAACGCTGTATTGTGCACAAAAATCAAGCACAACTTTTATATTTCATTTTGTAAGTACAAATATCAAAAGGGCTCATGGGCTACCAAATAGAATTCGTAAGTGCGTCGCCGTTTTCTTTCCTTTTTTAGTAATCCCATCTCGCTAAAACGCACCCATGCAAATGTAAAGTTCCCAGTAATAGTGAAATGTCAAGAGGGACTCAATAAGGAGAAACTTGGAAGTCGAAAAGGAAGAGAGAATCAGAAAAAAGAGAATCAAAGGAAGACACAGTAAAAAACTTTATGATCAATATATAAAAAATAGTTGTGGCTGACAAAACAGGAAGCATTGAAACACAAAAGGCCAACAAACATTGAAAAAAAAGTTTGTGGCGAGTAAATAGGGTGTTGTGTGAAAAGAGGAGAGAGGAGGTGAAAGGAGAGGTAAACAAAAAATGGGTGGGTGGTCGATTAGACCTTTTTTTAGACAAAGTAGAAAAGGGTGTGAAAGAGATAACGAGGTGCAAAAAAGAAAGAAAAAAGAGGCACAGAAAAGACGAGACGGGGTGCTGGGCAAGAAACCAACAAAAAGCCTAAAACAGCCGGACCCGTCTTTACTACTTCTTGTCGTCTTCCGTCTATGCGGTGGTCTCCTCCTTGGCGGCCTCCTTGGCCTCCTCGCCCTTCTTCTCGTCGAGCGAGCTGTCCTTGAGGTCGGCAGTGACCTCGGCAACGGCCTTGTCACCGTCGGCCTTCTTGTCGCCGGAGGTGGCAGCCTCCTCCTCTTTCTCGAGCTTCTCGATCTCCTTGTTGGCCTTCTCGATGTTCTAAGGGGGGAGTTAGTAACATTGTAACACGAAAAAGAAAGGGCAAAGAATAGTGTGCGGTGGGGGGGGGTGTTCTTACCCGCTGTGTCTGGGCAGTCTGGTCGTTCTCCCAGTTGGCCAGCTTGGCCTTGACCTTCTCAATGACCTCCGGGACGTCGGCGGCGCTGGTCGGGGGGTTCAGGCCCATGGCGGCACAGTCCTCAATGACGGACGGGGGCACGTTGTAGCCCTTGCCGCTGGCGGCGGCACCGTCCTTCTTGCCGCCCTTCTTGCCCGACTTCTTAGCCGCAGGCAGGTAAAAGTCGTCATCGCGGTCCTCCTTGCGCACCAGGCGCGTGCCTTTGAGGCCGGCGTCGTCGACCTTGCGGGTGGCCTGGGCACCGAGGGCGCTCGAGCCGTTGGTGGCGGCGGCAGCCGGCGCGGGCGTCGACGAGGGGTCGAAGAAGTGCAGCAGGCTGCGGGCGCGGCGGATCTCGTCGAGGTAGGCCGGGTCGCTGGCCTCGGCCAGCAAGCGCTGGGCGCGCTCCTTCTTGCGCTCGCGGTCGAAGCGCTCGCGCTCGGCCTGCTTGCGCTCCCAGGCCTTGTTGCGGGCCTCGCGCTCGAAAGCGGCAAAGGCCTTCTTGGCGCCGTAGTACTCGTCCTTGATCTTGCGGATGGCGTCGAACTTCTCGCGCTGCTCGCCGTGCAGCTTGCTGCGCTCGTCGCGCAGGCCGGAGAGGTTCTTGTAGACGCCGTCCTGCTCGGCCTTGATGGTGTCGAGCTCGGCCTGCAGGCCGTTGTACTTCTCGCTCAGAGCCTTGGCCTCCGGGTCGTCCATGCTGTCCTTGATCTGCTTGATGCTGGCGCGCAGATCGCTGATCTGCTTCTCCTGGACGTCAAAGGCGGCAAAGTTCTTGCGGACCTTCTTGAGGTTCGTCACCTCGGCCAGCGCCTTCTTCTCGTCGACCAGCTTCATCATGCCGCCGTTGACCTGGTCCTCGAGTCGGCCAATCTGGTTGTCGAGGTCGTCGACCGACTTGAAGGGGACCTTGCCGCGGGCGACCTTCTGCTCGGCAATGCGGCTGCGCAGTTGCTCGTCGAGGCGCTTGATCTGGTCCAGCTTGGATGTCCGCGCGGTCTTGCCGCCGGCCTGCTTCTGGCGGATCTCGTTGAGCTGGGCGATGAGCTCCTGCCGCCGCTTCTGGACGGGCGAGGGGGGGCCGTCCTTCTTGGGCTGGACGTTCTCGATCTTGGCCTTGACGGCGTTCTACAAATCGGGTAAGAGAAAAGGGTCAGCATTCCGTCTGGTGCGTATGTATCCTTTGCGACAGCCGTGTGTCACATGCGTCGTCCCGATGCTGGAGAGGGGAAGCACATACGAAGCGAGTCATCACGTCCTTGTGCTCCTTCTCGGCCTTCTCGAGGGCCGTCTGGTAGGTCGCCTCATCGGGCTTCACAGGCCGGGCAGCGGCAGCCGAGGCGGCATCTGCTGCAGGTGCTGTCGCAGTCTCTGCCATTTTGAGTTTCGGGGGAGAGTCGATTCGTCGGAATGCCGAGAAAAAAGAGAGGTCGAGCGAAGTCGTGAGGAATCAAACGGAATATTTTGTGCGACGGAAATGCCGATCTCGAGGCTGCCCGCTTGATCGTAAGATGCGGTATCGCAGGAATGTTTACCGATCGGAGGGGGTGAGGAAAAGGGGACAAAGAAAAAAAGGGGAGAAAGGTTCAAGAAAGAGGGTCAATCGAAAATAGTCGCAAACCACAAAAACGCAACGAAATAAACACCTCCGCTACAAATCGGCAGAAAAGGCCAAGTGTGAACGTTCCTGTAGTGACTGCTCTACTTTCTACTGTGTGGGGAGGGGGAGGGAGGAGTGAACTCCAAAGGCAGTACTTCGTAGTCGTACTCGTAGCAAAAAGGTGTCCCTTTTGAAGAGGACGTCCACCAGCTACTAATTTTTTCTTTTTTTTTCCTTAGGTATTGGCCCAGGTTCGGCCCCCGTGTCAAAAATTCCAAAAGGAAGGAAGCACCGAGCAGTCGATGGGCCTGGTCTGTGCACCCCAGCCCGTTAAAGTGGGGCTTCGAACCCCAAAAGATCGAAAATAAATAAAACTAAAAAAAGGGAAGAAAAGGAAGGAGCGACTTCGATAAGGAATCCGATAAGACGGTCGGTCACGTGCCTTTGGCGGCGTGAAAGTGGGTCTCTTTTGCTCTTGCCTTTTTGCAGGCGAAACTTTTTTTCTGCCAGCGAAGGCGGGAAAGGGAGCAAAAGCGCCAACCAACAGACTTGAAAGCGGCGAAGGCTTTTCTACTTCCATCGCCAACGTCCAACGACCCCGTGGCTCTTTTTTTTCTGCGATATTTCTGCGTGCGCCTCGTTTACTTTCGCATTGCATCCCTTTCTATCTTGACGACGACGACGACGACGACGACGGCGACGACGGCGACGACCTTTGCGTTTCTTCTGCGCCGATCACCGCGACATAGACAAGTGCACGCCCTGACGAAGCTCTACACGACGACGAGCAGAACGACGACCTTTGCAGCTCATACGAGGGAGGAACGTCAGTTACCGGAGACACCGCACGACAAATACCAATCCACACAGGCATCATGTCGTTCTCACCAAATGGCGGCGAGGAGGACCCGGCCAAGCAGCGCGAGCTGCGCAAGCTGTGGCGGGCGTGGCGGACGGTTCACGAGATGTGCCAAGACCGAGTGCGTTGCTCCTCACAGGAACAGGGAGGCTGGAAACACCAAGTGATCGAGAAGGGAATCGCTGGCTAACAGAAGGGGGGGTCCACAGGGCTACGAGCTGGCGGAGGACGAGGTCAAGATCAGCTTCGACGAGTTTGTCAACAAGTTCACCATGCCGGACGGCACGGCCGAGTACGTTGCTGTTCCTGCCCAAGCGAGAAAAAGACTCCTTACGCTGGACTACCTCACCCCCTTACTAACAAGACGCATTGCAGCCGCGGAAAGATGCAGTTCTCCGCCCGGCCATCCGACGCCATGATCAAGAAGCACACGCCGCCACCGACGGCCGCCCGCCCCGACCCGGTACAAGAGTGCGGCACCGTCTGGGTCGAGTTCATGACCGAAACCCAAATCGGCGTCAAGGAAATCAAGCGCTTCGTGCAGCACTGCGATGAGCACAGCTTCCGCGCCGGCATCATGGTGACGCAGGGCGCGCTGAGCGCGCAGGCGCGCAAGGTCATCAACGCGACGATGATGTACACGCAGATCGAGTGCTTCATGCAGGACGACCTGCTGGTCAACATTACGCACCACGAGCTGGTGCCGACGCACGTGGTGCTGAGCAAGGAGGAGAAGACGGCGCTGCTGGCGCGGTACCGCCTCAAGGAGACGCAGCTGCCGCGTATCCAACAAAAGGACCCCGTGGCGCGGTACCTGGGCCTCAAGCGCGGCCAGGTCGTCAAGATCATCCGGACGAGTGAGACGGCCGGTCGGTACGCCAGTTACCGGTTGTGCGTGTAAGGATCGCGGGGCGTGTGGCATGAGGGGGAAGCGCGTTTGTGGCGAAAGACGAAGAAGAGGAGAGGGTGTAAGGGTGCTCCTATCACAAGAGACGGGGTCTCTCCAAGTGGTAGTGCATTATCTGGTCATTGGATTTTTTTCGATGTTTGTTTTACCATAGGGCGTTATCATCTTTGTCTTTTTTGTTTTGTTGGCTCTTGCTTCATGGCTATTGTTTTTTTTACCCTTTTATTCCATGGGAGTAGCAAGACAGGGGGGGGACAAGGAGGTCGTTTTATTTTGTTGTATTTTTTTTGTTATTCCGGAGGGGGTGCCTCTGTTTGCCTTTTGAGATCGTTTTGGCGTTTCTTTTACACTTTCAAATCTCACACCTCCTGGCTATACATTCTGGCCTGAGGTCTCATCATATAAACACAGCTAGCAGATAGAATGCAATTGTACCAAGTGTGTTGCGAGAATTAAATCTCCTCGTGGAGAGGAAAGACTGGGTGAAAGATTGGCTTGTATCGAAGTCGATATTTGAAGAACTACCCCTTTTGCCTGCTCTTCCTATAACAGAACCCAGATATAGCCCTGGTGTGGGAGGTCAAAATTAAAACCATCCGAACTGACAACCGCCCTTGTGGCGATGATTGAAAGACAAGGGATCAGGACCGGATATCATACGGAGTATGCTCTTCTTACCCCCCCTGCCCCCCCGAGGACCAGGAAACAAATAAACAAGGGCACGCGCAATGCACCCCGGTCAGAACCAGCACCCTGTCACCACCCACTCATATTCTTGGGCGTGGCTGTTTGTTTGCTTTAATTCACGGATTGTACGCATGATTACGGCGCAGACAGCATGCAAATCTGCGACAGCCTTGTACGACGTACGTTGTTGAAGATTGTATGGTATTTTATTACGCGCACGAGAAGGCAGTCGATTTGTCAAGAAAAAAAATTCCAATGCATTAGATCGCAGGGCATCAATGAGCCGGGGTATAATAATAACAACTCGAACAAGAAAAAACACACAACATCAACAACATCAACACCAGCCAAAGACAAGAGGAAGGAATTGCCCAATAACACCTCCTTCCCAGAGACAAAAAGTCAAATCAAAATCAAAAGCCCAAGGATATTTCCCCGGGTTGCTCCTACGGTCCACCAAAAAAAAAAAAAACAGAAACCGTTCTGTCGTACAAACAAACACGTCGTTTGTACATGAAGATTGAGATAGAGAAAGAAAAACAGCACCGTGTTCCGTTGTCTGTCATTAAGTTCGTTTCGAAAAAAGGCCGTGATTCGTATAACATAGGAAATAGAGAAAAAGGAAAGAGTCTTGTGCGTGATAAGAGGCCTTGGTCGCGTGGGCGAGTCGCAGGCCGAGGCTCATGAAGGTGTCGTGATGTAAAAGGAAACGCTGAGAATGAAAATGAAAAATAAAAATAAAAAAATATGGAAAGCAGCGCTTGTTAAGCTTATGCTCTTCGGTGTGGTCCAGGACTGAGCAGACCGCCGGGGTCCATCAACATTAAGTCGTCGAGATTGGACGGCGTATACCGACCAGACTGCGTTGGTGACTGCGTCGACGACAGCGACGACGACGACATCTGGAATGGTGTGCCCTGGGGCACGGTCTGGAGCGTCGGCGATCGGGCGTCGGATCGCTGCCGATGCCGCGAGGACGGGGGGCCGAGCAGGCCGCCGAGATCTTGCAGCAGAGCTGACGATCCACGGCGGAAGCCACGGCTGCTGGCAGTGTGCGCTGGCGAGGGCGGCATGCTGTCGGTGGATGAGCGCATCCCGGTAACGCTGCTTGGCGAGCGGAGCCCACCAGCCGTGCTGGTTCTGGGCGTTTCGAGCTCGGACTCGTTGTCGCCGCCGTTGCCGCCGCCATTACCTCCCAGGAGATTGCCGGCGTCGAAAAAGGACACCTTGCGAGGCGTTGATGCCGAGTTGTTGCGCGACGCCGGACTAAGCGGGTCGCGTGCCAAGAGGGTATCGTCGTCGCTCTGCCCGCTGAGTCCGCTCAAACCACTCTGTGCGCTTTGGGCGCTGTTCGTGGCGGCGCTGCGGCGGCGGTTTTCGGGGAACTGCCATGCACCAAAGTCGCCGACGACGCCGTGGCCGTGGCCGTGGCCGACGCCGCTGTCGCCGCCGCTGTGGCTGCTGCTTTCGCCGGTGTTGTCGTGATCGTGATGCAAGGGGTCGACGGCCGTGCCATCGACCTTGAGGATGGGCGCGGGCCGCACAGTGCGTCCACCGGGGGAGCCGCCGAATATGACGTCGTCGCCAATAAACGAGTCGGGCGCGTCGCGCAGCTCGGGCTGGACGCCGAGGCCCAGATCGCGCACGAGGTCTTCGTCGCTGCCCCAATGGCGATTAGCCGTCGGACGGCGGGAGCGAATGACGCTGGAGCGCTCCATGGAGTCGACGACAGAGCCGGCGCGGAACTTGTTTTTCTTGACGCCGCGGTCGCGGACAAAGGAGCCCAGGACGAGCGAGTTGGCGGCGGCGGTGGCGAAGAGCAGTTCGACGGAGGCGAGCAGGGAGCGGAGCTGCTGGTTGCCGTGCTCCTGGATGACGCGGGTGGCGCGGTAGATGGTGACGCCGACGACGCCCAAGCTCAAAGAGAAGAGGAGGATAAGCTGGACCTTGCGTTTGACGGTCTGGTGGCTGAAGAAGATGATGGGAATCGGGAAGAGGACGAGCAGGAGGTCCGTGACGACGTTGCACACGGACATGGTCAACAGCTGGGCAAAGCCCTGTCGACAGTGGCCGCCCGGGTCGGGAGAGACCCGCCAGTAGTGGGAGAAGGGCTGGCACTCAGTCAGGTCGCTGATCACGACGGCGATAAAGGTGGCCACGAGAATGCAGCGAATGGCGATGAGGGCGATTTGGGAGAAGCGTTCCGACAAGGCATCGCTGATGCGCTTGAAGAACTCGAGGATGGCGACCTTGAAGATCCATAGACTGGCGGTGTTAGTTTTCATAGGCATTATATCTCAAACAATGTGTCCTCCACCCGGGGGGCAATACGTACGTCGCGGCATGGAAGATGCGACTGGCGAGCACGAGGCCGCTGCCAACGGCGCGGCGGTGGAGGTTCTCCTCGGTGTGCTCAAAGCTGTCAAGATCGACATTGTTGGTGCCAAAGATGAGGATGGCATGGACGCAGCCCATGCGGAGGAAGAGGGGGATAATGGCCAAGGACACGACCCGGTCCTCGATGAACAGGCGCTCGGAGCGAATGTAGCGGCCTGCGATGCGCAAGAGAATAATGGTGAGGCAGAAGATGGTGCTCCACCAGCACACAAGCAGGGTCGGCTTGACCTCTGCAAAGGCCAGCGAGGGCGGTGCGTCGGAATAGAGGCCCATGGTTGCGAGAGTTGGCAGCTGTTCGGGCTATTCGCAACTCGCAGCTCGCGCTTCAGCGCCCGTCCCGTCCACCTCCCTCTGGAGGGGCGAGCGGGGAGTTCGCCGCGGCCGTGGCAGACGGAGCAGCGGTGGTAAAGGTGATGCTGAAGAGGGTATTGTTGTTGCCCCCCTTATTTCGTCGTCTCCTGCGTGGTGACGTTGAGGAATCCGTGATGACTGATTTCTAGGGTGAAGGTGAGAGAGAGAGAGAGACGGAGAGAATGGCGGCAAAGTCGAAGTCGTCCCCGCGCAACAGAGAGCAATGCGTCCTTTCCCGCGTTCCCGGTAAAGAGCAGCTTGTTCGTTTTTGTCGTTTAGCTATTTTATTCTGTCGTCGGTTCGAGTTTTCGAACTTTTTTTTGGCGTTCGTCCGTTGAGGGTTTTTCCCTTTCTCACTGCTATCACAGTTTTTGGGTGTAGCTTTTTTGCTGGAGACTGTGCTGGAGAAAATGGCAGCGGAGCAGTAAGAAAGTAGCGCCGCAGGACAGCCGATGGGCCGGTGGTTGCAATATGGCAGGAAATTGGCGGATGTGTTTTAAGTGTTTAAACTGGTCAAGGCGAGCCGGGGACGCAAGACGTTTGGCGAGCGTCGTATAGATTGTTGGAAAAGATGTGAAGGGGAGAGAGGTGAGAAGACGAGAGGAGAGAAAAAGGTAAAGAGTGGGAAAAAGAGACCGAGGGAAGGGAAAAAGGAAGAAAGAAAAAGAAATGGCACGTAAAGATATCACAAGTGCAAGCGTGAAATAGCGAGACTATGATACGGCGAAGAGAGAGAGAGCGAAGAGGAGAGGGAGATAACAGGGCCATGAGTCGAGCCAAGAATGCAACTGCTGACTGTCTCTTCGTTACCAGATCGGAGCAGCGGCAAAACCCAGCAAAGAGAGGGATCAACGTTGGGAAGTGGGGATTTGGGGGGGGGGGGGGGCGTGTGGGTGTTTGGGTTTGGGTGTGTGGGTGTCCAGGTTATGGGTGTGGCCTGGCCTTGTTTGTCTTTCGTGTGCGTGTGTGCGTGTGCGGACGTGGGTGGCGTCAATGACGGTTAAAAAAAGATTTGCAGACAGGGTTGTACGATCCCTGGATTTCGAGGACGGTTCGAGGATGGTTCGGCCAGGGTTGTTGGTGTTGAGGGGAGAGGAGAGGGAGAGCCGCGAGAAGAGAGACGGAGAGAAAAAGGAGGAGAGGGAGAGAGGCCAAGAGATCAATCAGGGCGAGATCAATCAGGGCAAGGCCGAAGTTTGACAGAGAGGGAAGGAGGCGTCGAGATAAAGAAAGAACAGCGTTTTTCGTCCCTATCTTTTTTGACAGCAGGGGGCGAACGAGGGAAGGAGCGATTGGTGAGCGATTAGGCAGCGGTTGGGGCAGGAACATCGGGGCAGGAACAACAAGCACTAAGAAAGCAAAATGGCCTTGACGGGACTGGCCATGTGCAAGACAGACGCAGAAGGCGCGACGGGGGATTGCTGTTCTTGCTGTCAAGGAAGAGGCTAGGAAGGCCGGCGCAGGGCGCAGGCAGGAACAAAAGAGACAAAAGACACAGGCGCAAGACGGAGGGGGGCTCGGGGGGAGACTCGAGGCGGCAGGAGCCAGTGGCAAGAAAAAAGAGGGGTGGGCGTAGTGTACTTGTAACTTACAACATAAAGATATCAATACTCCGTACGGTGAGGCAGGATTCTGCGCCACTGCTCCGTACAAGGACTCGACAAAGGCGGTATCCCGTTTGTCGAACGAGAACTTTGTGCTCGTGTCTGTCCCCATTACAGAGTACAGGTTGTACAAGAACGACAAACAGCGTCTGAACATTATCTGGGAGAGAGGCAAACGATGTCCACGAGCGATATGGAGAAAAGGGAAAGAGGGGAGCTCGCTGCAACGCGCTAATCTGCAGCGCGTGGGTGGGGGACGAAAGTGACGAACGTAACGAAGTACGAAGTGACGACAGGCCAAGAGGCAAAGAGGCAAAGAGGCAGGAGGCCAGAGAAGGCGGTCCAATTCGAGGTCGAGCAGCCCCGGATTGGCTGGGTCTTTCCCTATCACAGGGCCAGGTCCACGGTCGTGCCTGGTTGGACTCTGCTGGAGTTGTGTTTTTCCAGGTCTCGGCGGCTACGGTCTGTTCTCTGTTCTCTGTTCTCTGCTCTCTGCTCTCTGCTCTCTGTTCCTTTGCCAAGGTCTGGAGATATCACGGATACAAGCACACCATCGCTTTCCCGCGCAAGGGAAGCCAACAGGAAAGCCAAAGGAAAGCCAACAATCGACGCAGCCAGACCGCATCGAGCACATGAACAGGAACCGTTATCTCGACGAGGTTGGGGGGTTGGTAGTGCGTTGGCCTGTGCTGGCCTGTGCTGTGCTGGGACGAGGTCATGGGCTGACTTGCTGGGCCCTGGCCCTTTGCGGCCTGGACCACTGGACCATTGGACGGGACCGAAGGGGGACGATCGAGCACCGATAGAGCACCGACGAGGCAGGCCAAGACAAGGCGGGAAGGCGAGTGATCCAGCGTGATTCAATCTGGCGAACAGACATTGGGCCCACTTTTATTTTGTCGACTTGTTCCCAGACGTCTGGCACCGTTAAATGGCAGGCAAGGTGGCAGCCGTAGTGGGCAGCGAGAGAGAGAGAGAGAGAGAGAGAGGCAGACAAGGGACCCAGTTTTTCAAGGGCAAATTGCGCAGGGGACGGAAGAAAGGCTGGTGGAGGGTAGAGGCCAAGGAAACAGTGCGGAATCAAACAGCACAGAGGCTCGAGAGGGAAAGGCAAAAAACGGCAACAGCGCCGAGCAGCAGGCGCTACCGTCTGATAGTGAATGCAACCCTCCTACGGAGTACCTCCTGCCCTCTTTGCAAATGACGAGGAACAACGAGGAGCAACGAGGGTTGCCCGAAGAGGAGCCGTCTCCATACGAAGTAGTGGGGTTGAATCACGTGAAGAGAGAACAACGCCATAATCCGTACTCCATACTCTGTACTCAGTAGAAGCAGAGTTGTTCCAGTGGAAAGCACTACGGAGTAAGAATGAGGAAAGGGATGGACAAATAACAAATAACAAAAATGTGGCTTTGGCGGACCGCGCCTTTTGTGTTCCTAGGCGAGCTGGGCGCTGAGCACTGGGCAGGGGAAAGCGCTGCTTGTTGTTGGGACAGAGTAGTGCTATCAAGCATTATTCCCACACGTGCCGTCTGTTGGTGCTTGTTGGGGCTTGTTAGTGCTTGTTGGTGCTTGTGAGCTTTGTTCTGCGCTGTATTTCGGGGCGCGTGAAACGTGTTCTAGCAGTTCAGCATGCTAATCTCCAGTGTGCTAGTGCTGGAGAGGATGCCCTGATAGTGCTAGCGAGCGGTCTGTTAGAGACGCCCGCCGTGGCGCATACTCGTTCGCCCAAAAGGGGAAAACCGGCCACGAAAAAGGCAGGTGCCAACCACCAAAGGTCCCCCCCCCCGGGAGCCCAGATAGATAGAGGACCAAAGGGCACAGAAAAGGTCGCAGCTACGGAGGACTTTGCACGATAGGCTAAATTGACCCACGAATGAGCTGATCCCTGCGTACTGAGTACTTGCAGTGCCCAGTGCCCCCTGGAGCACGATCTGTCGCCGGACGGCCTTGCGATTCACGATACCAGATACCGCTTCTCTTCCGCGTCCTTTCTTCATTGTCTTTTCTTTCATCGACGTTTTCGCAAATCCTGGCTGACGAGCATGTTCTCCGTATGGGCACTCTTTGTGTCGACAGCACATGAGACCAAAGAAGCAAAGCGACAAGCTTGTCGAGTTGTGGCTCCATTCGTCGCAGAGTGCGTACAGATGCAAGTCATTTCTCTGCGTCGCGAAAAGCGAGGACTACCCATTTTACTCCGCACGTCTCGGGGCAAGGGGTTCAGGTGGTTCAGGGTCCCAAAGCATGTGAGAAGGGGGTCTTTCTTCGACTTTCTGCCTACGGCGACACTGGCGACACTTTGTCCATTCCCGCGAGACAACAAGCCTCAGACATTGTTGGTCGATCGTTATGAAAGGGATGTTTCTGTCCTTCTTCACGATGCTGCTCTCCGTCCGGTGCCCTCCTCGAGCTGAAAGGTTGAAGGCTGAAAGGCTGAAATGCAGAGAGTCGATAGTCCTCCACGTCAACGCGGCTGAGTCAATGCAGGGCGTTGGCATCTTCCTCCCTCTCGGGACCTAGACAATGCCGCAATGGCAGCTGAGCACCGCACGGCTGCGGGAGAGAAAAGAGTCAGGAGAGACAGAAAAGACTCGGCCTGTATGACAATGTCTCGGAGACTGAATTCTGTGTTCTTGTCCATATGCCCGTGTCCATGCCACTGCAATACGACATACTCCGTACGACATATCGCACTCGCAATAGTTGTATCTCCAAGCCCTTGGCAGAGCCTCGGTGCCTCTAGGCCGACAGGCCGACGCGCAGACAAGCCAGGCTGTGAGATGGGGGATGACAGGAGGGAGAGAATTGAGAGATGCTGGCCGAGGGATATTTTGTCCAGATGGAGCAATGCGGCACGCGACAGGAGCAGAGCAGGAGAGAGCACAAGCCACAAGCACAAGCACAAGCACAAGTCCAAGCACAGCACGGTCTCTGTGAGCTATTTTGCACCCCTGGTCGGGAGGAGAGAAAAAACGTGAAAAACGTTGAAAGTCCACGTCGCGCGCATCCTTCCGCTCACCCCTGGTTGGTGCTCTTGGTGCTCTCTGTGCCCTCCATGCTGGAGATTCAAGGAAAGAAAGACGTATCTAACAAACTATGGCGTAGCGTATCATGCAGGCCAGCGGAGCAGGCTTGAGGAAAGCAAGCTCCCTGACCGCCGTTTTGCTTTTCCAACTGTTCCTGCCACCCGCTGGCACTTGCACGAAATGGCTGGGGAAAGGCCCACTCGAGCTGCAGCATCGGCACAGGCTCTCTTGCCACTTGGCCACTGATGACCACGAGCCGTGACCGCCTGTGAACACCGACCTGGCCTCCTGGCCAAGCCAGCCCGTCTCAGGCCAAGGCCAACAGACAACACACAATACACGACACACAACGCACAACACACAACACACAATCGCCAATTTGCCAATGCCAACAGCTACTCCCGTCCGTCGCAGAAAGACGGATGCACACTCAAGAGGACGCAAGGGAGAGAAGAAGAAGAAAAGGAAGAAAAAAGGAAGAAAAAGGAAAAGAAGAATCAACCAACAGAAGAACGGAGAAAAGACCACCAGTCAGGGGTGAGACAAAATGGAAACAACTGCCGGAGAGAAAAGACTAAAGAAAAAGAGAGAGAGAGGACGCGACACGGTATCGTTGAATTTGAACTACGAGAGGCGCCCCGGGAGAAAGACGAAAACGTCATCTTGGGGTAAAAGAGTACGAGTACGATATCGAAGCTCCCTGGAGATATCCTTGGAGACGTCTCTGGCGATTCCGCACAGACAAACACCGGAAGGAGCAGTAGGAACAGCAGGAACAGCAGGAACAGCAGGAACAGCAGGAAAACAAAATATTCGCCCGTCGTGGAAAGGATGTTCCGTTATGCTCCGTCCCAGATGGATGGCCAGAATCTAGATAGACGTGACCCCGTCCGTCTGTGGGTGCTCACGGATCGATGCTGCCCTCGCTTCTTTTTTTTGCTCCTCCTCTTCCCTTTTCGTCTTCTTTTTTCCCCCACGGACGGCGGGAGGGTTGCGTTGCATGACTGCATTTGCATTTGCAATTACAGGGCAGGGCAGGGCAGGGCAGAGCCAGGTAGAGTCTGGGCAGGCTGGGCAGGCTGGGCTGCAGGAGACGAGAATGAAAAGGAGGGAAACACGGGAAATAAAGGAAACGAAAGAAACGAAGAAACGCATTTTGGTGGTGACTCCGCCTCGGCCGTCATGTGTTGTCATTGAGGGGAAGGACATCAGGAGGGGGCAGTGTCCAATGTGAATAAGAAAGAAGAGAAAGAGAGAAAGAAGAAAACGAATAAAAAGAAGAGAAACGCTGTGGGCTCTGAGTGGCCGTGCCGGACCGTGCTGCTTCGGTGAGCAAGATCAGCAACGTCTTTCAACGTATGTCGTAATACTCCATACTTTCCATACTCCGTACTTTGCGCTTTTTTCTCTTTTCTCTTTATCGCATCTCCCCCCTCCCCCCCGACATCCGTGCTTGGACGACGAAATCGTTGGGCTTCCTATTCGAGTAAGGGATGTGTGTCAAGTAACCACCAACAAACGCCAACGACGCCAACAACGCCAACAACACCAACCTCTTTCTCTTCTCTCCCTTTTCCATTTCTTTGTTCCCCATGCTTCTTTGGCTTCTTTGCATGTTCCGAAGGATTCGACAGGGGTGTGGTGGCGGATGGTGTGTGTGGACGATTCAGAGTGGTGTGTGGCTGCTCAGTTCGAAATATCGCATGCAGGAAAGTCAAAGCCAAAACCATCAAAGAGGCGTGCCCGACGGTAGCACAACGCCCTCTTCTGTGTATCGTGTTACGAGTACACAAGGGAAGAGGCAGAAAATCCTCCTAAGCCTCCGTGCTCCGAAGACAGGGCAGCAAGGCAAAGGCTCAGTCCAGACCTCATACTCACTCGCCCAGCATATCCTATGGCTTTGTCTTGTCTTGGACCTCGTATGTCGTACGACCGTGTCACGTCGCAGCAAGGCATAATATGCAAGAGAAGGAATCGAAGGGGGAAGGAAGGGGAAAGGAAGGCGAGAGCAGGTAGTGAGGAGGACTCAAAGGCCTGGACGTGTTCGTCCGCGTTCTCACGTTGCCTCCATCTCTCTCTCCCTTTCTTGTCCTTGTCCTTGTGCTTGCACGTTCGGACTTGAGCGCCGTATGATGCAGGACAGGTACGATATGCACATACAAGTAGACCCATCTTCCTTTTACTGTCCTCGTACGGACATGCTGCGAAACAGAAAAGAAGAGAAAAAACACCCAAAATTCTGTTGGGCACACGTAAGAAAAACGAGAGGAAAAAAAAAAAAACACGCGAAATGCTGTTGGGCACACGTAAGAAAACGAGAGGAGTACTCCGTAAGATTACTACGGAACACCCTTAAAAACAGGGAGATGCCACATGGCAAAACTCTGGGGAGGACAAGAACTGGAGAAGAAGAAAAGGAAAGGGAAAAAAAGAATGTCTGCAGGCTCGTTCTTTGTTTGACGATGTAATAGCGTGATCCCATCGACATAACCATTAGGTAAAAAGCTTCCTGTTACCCCAGTTTCTGCCACCACAAACGGGTATGGGGTCCAACAGCGGGCCTTTTTTCTCCAGGTTTCTATTCTTTAGCGTTTGTTGTTTTCGTATTTTATTTCGTAAGTTTTGAATCAATTGTTTGGAATTGCTGCTTTTACGTCGCACATCGTTCCCAGACCGCCCAAACTTGACCTCACACATTCGTTGGCAAGCTCGTCAAGATCCTTCGCAGGTTCGTTCGCAGAAACAACAGAAACAGGGGCAGTGGCGAAGCTCGGGGTAGCTGGGTAGCTCCGTAGTTGCGCCGCGTCAAGACCTCTGGAACATGCAAGAGGACAGGGGCATGTAGAGGATTGATTCACGCTCACAGGCCAGTGGTATCGAATTCTTGTGCTCAATTGTACTCCGTGCTAACGGCATTCTCCGCACGAGTACACATACTCTGTACTTCATCTATACCTCGTCATGATGACACGGATATGGTGGCCGGCATGGTGACAGGACACCTGTTCCCTGTTGTGAGCTCGGTGCACCAGACGGACGGTCCCTCTGCCTTCCCCTTCTCGCAGCTCACGGCCACAGCTCCTGCTTGGCCCATCCGTTGATCACCTCGGCTCCGTCTGGCTTTTCCCCGTCCTCCTCTCCGACATAGGTGTACAGCCACCGCCGCGGGTCGTCCCCCTGCGACAGGTCCACCTGGTCGACTTCCTCCGGCACAATCACACACACTCTAAAGTTGGCCCGCGCCGCCGCGTCGTCCAGGTGGTCATTGTCCACCGGGTCGCCCAGACCCTCGCCGGGGTAGGTGTTGCCCGTCTCGCCGCGTGCCGGCCGCGGCTGTCCGGGCGGCGGGTTGCGGAAACTACCGCGCATCCCGGGGCTCATGTTGCCAAAGTGGGCCGTCAGCTCGCGGGACCAGCTCCAGTGGGCGGAGGCGGAGGCCGCGCCAGCGGCCGTAGCGGACGTAGCAGCCGCCGACTTGGCGACGCCCCCGGCATCACCGTCCCGGCGCCTCCGCATGTGCTTCTGAATGGCCGCCCGCGCCACCGCCCCCGTCGGCGTCTCCACGTCCGGCCCAAGCAACCACGCCGTGCCCCGCACCCGCCACTGCGTGTTCGCCTCCGACGCCCACCAGACCGCCTCCACAGGACCACCTCCCAAAGAAATCTCCCCGGCCTTGGCCATGCGCGCGTCCGTTGTAAACACGGGCAGGTCGCTCTCGTAGACCGCCGGGTTGCGCGGTGCCGGGTTCTTGGCGTTGACTGGCAGCGACGCCCACAGCCCGCGGCAAACGCAGTTGCGGACGCGGGGTGTTGCTGAACCCGAATCGCCCGTCTTGTGCAGCGTGCTGACGGCGCACAGCGGCATGGGCATCTGACCAAGGTGCTGGACAAACAGGGCGCGCCAGGGTGCCGCTGCTGCCGTGGCCGGGGTGGCGAGCGCCGTTGGCGACGACGAAGCCTGGGGGGTTCGGATGAGCATGGTGCGTACACTTATGTACTACTGTGTTGTAGAACGTGACAGAATATTAATTGACTTTTGTTGCGGAATGTTCGGGTGTAATATGAGTTCGAAAGGTGTGGTTGATCTGACGGTCGATCTGACGGAATAGAAAAAAGGTAACTCGATTTGTAGCGATGTCGGTTGGGAGACGGGGAAATGGCGCGAGATGTACTGATTGGTCTCTCCTGGCCCGTTGGGTCATCCATACTACCCGTGTCATCGACGTCACCAACAGCGGATGGCGAACTATCAAATTTACCAAATGAAAGGTGAGAAAGAAAAGAAAAACAACATAAATCCCGTCCAACCTAGATTTTTTCTTTTGTTAAAAAAAATATGAGAAATGGTTTTGATAAAAAACAAATATATATATTTATTGTAAATGACGATTTCACACCCATTTACAGAAATTTAAACTCCGAGTTCGTGACGGCTACTTGTTCTGTACAACAACAACACCTCAAATATTCCAGTAATAAAAATAAAATAAAAGAGAGCAAAAAAATACACCGAATCACCGCCATCAAAATCTATGAAGACAATTACTATTATTCCAAGGTATCATGTCAAAACGCTGTATCCAAAAGAGGACCAAAAAAATAAAATCAAACGACCACACCAAAAATGCTAGATCCAAAAGGAGAGATGCGAAAGAAAAACAACACAAAACGAGAAAAAAAATGTCGCGATATAAAAACACAAATAATCACCCGTATGCTCATATCCGGCCCGATGCCTTTTGCTTTACAAAAATTCGCTGAGAACCTTGACGCGTGTCCTGGCAACTTCCGAGCCCTGCTCGCCTTCGCCCATTATGCGCATGATCTCCACCATTTTTTCTGTACGGTTAGCAAGATGTCCAGGGACGGTGTTATAAAAGTAAAGTGGTAAGGGGAGACCTACCAATGTCGGCACGAGCGCGCGCGTACAGCGGGTCCTTAGCCGTGGCCTCCGCGTCGCCGCTGTTCTTAAACGTGGCCTCCGCGTCGCCGCTGTTCTTATACACGGCCTCCTTGAGCACGCCGCCGATGCACAGGGCCTCCAAAAACGCCCGGTGGTTGAACACCCACCAGACGCCGGCCTCGCTCTCAAACAGCTTGAACAGAACGAAAAAGGACGTGATAGCGTCGTGCGCCGCCTCCAGCGTACCCCGCACATTCACCGGAACGTCGGCCGATTCAGAGGCGTGCACCAGCATCAGGTTGTGAAAGTAATTGCTGCTCAGGAACAGAGTCTGCCGGACCACGCGCTTGTTCGTCTTGGCCAGCTGCATCAGCGAGTCGGGGTCCCAGCTGCGGAATATGTCCGGGAAGCTGCGGTAGATGGCGCGGAAGTCGGACACCATCTTGGACTTGTGGCGTGATGTCGTGCAGATGGGCACGTCGAGGGACCGCGGGCTGCTGATCACCTCCTGCACTAGGTTGGCGAGCGTCCAGGACCCGCGGATGTACGCCATGTCGGTCACGCTGTTCTGGTTGCTCGACCCAATGCTGTCCTCCTCTTCCAAGTCTTCGACATTGACGTCCGTGTGTGTCGCTGTTGGCGGGAGCGACAGAAGCACGGTCAAGAATGTGTCCTGGAGTAGGACCGCCTGCCACACCTTTCGGCGCTGCTGCTTCTCGTACGGGCTGGAATTCGGGGTCACTAAGCAGGGTTAGTTTTGAGAACATGAGACAATCAGAAACGACGTCGAAAAAAGACGTACCAATGTTTGGGTCCCGGTGCAGACCCATGGCGTACGCCTGACGCATGAGGATGCCCGCAAACGCCCAACCGTCGGATGCGTGGTTGTCGTTGATCAAAAAGTACGTGATCAGGACCATAGCCTGGATCGAGCGCACAGAAGCGGAGCTGAGGTACGAGCTGAGGCGTAGGGCCTGGTTGCTGGCCGAGGCATAGAACTCGGCCGTTTGCTTTCGCTCCTTGGGGGTCGTGGCCGACACAAACTGTGTGCCGAGGGCCAGCATGGCGAAGAGAAGAGCTATGAACGCCGGGTCTACCATGTTCTTCTCCTCGGGCGCCAGGGCCCAAAAGTTCTCGAACTCCGTGTAAAAGTAGTGCTGGTTCATCATCGGGTAGACCGGGTCGAAGCACTCAAAGTACCGTACGAGCAGGATGTCAGACTGGATCTTGTCCGGCAACACGGAAATCACCTCGGGCAGGCCGCCTTCGCATGTCCAGTAGTTGGCAAACGGATGCTCGGATCCAATGCCAAAGACATTGGAGGCTGAGGGCGCCGAGTAGGGTACATTGGACAGGAGACCCGTGGAGAGAGCGACCGAGCCCAGTGACTCGACCTGGGCGTTGAGGATGCCCCGGTCGGCCATGTTCGGGATGGAAAGAGAGTTGGAAGAGCCCGGCACTTTCTTCGATAGCAGTGGCCGCGTGACGCGGCGGCCACCGGCCGCTGCCGCCGTTCTGCTTGTTTCCCTACGAGCTGTTAGTCTATATGTAAATGGGGGCGATGGCCAAACACTCGATAGGGGCTGTACATACTCTAGCAAGTTTGCAACATGGGCGTATTTGCATTCTGTTTGGCGCTTTATGCAAGACAGACAATGTGGTCGGCCGCGGTCACACTTTGAGTCATTGTTAGTTGCTGTCTTGTATTGGAGTTCAAAATTCAAAGAAGCGGGAATTACCTTTGTTTTCCGCTCCACACACTCGGAACAAGATAGTGTGGGCTTGTTGCGCTTCTGCTTCTTTCTCGAAGAGTCGGTCGGTGAGCTGGCGGTGTTGCTGTTGGGATTGGAAATGATGCTGCCGGCGCCCTTTTGACCGTCGGGTGGACTGTCCACACTGCCGGCCATGCCGCCAATGGAGTAGCCGCCGTAGCCGGTCACGTCTCCGCTCGGCGTGGGCGGTGCGTACTCGTTGCTGCTCACGCTGCTGCCGGCGCTCTGGTCGAGGGGCACGTTCATGTTGGAGTGGTTGTTGATGACCATCCGCACGTCCTTGCCGCTCCGGTTCTGTAAACGGACGGTGGCCAGGTCTGAGGTGTCCTCGTCGTAGTCGCCGGCGCTCAAGCCGCCGAGGTTGCGGCTCCGGCTGGCCCCGTACGTGTTCATGTCGTACTCGTAGTCGCCATCGGCTTCCGCGGCCGCCGGCGTGCCAAGACGCATGCCCTGCCCCGGATATATGGCCTGGTCGGCCTTTCGCTTGGTGGGGCTCCCTACGTCGTTGTTTCCAAAACCGTACGGGGCATGTTGCTGCTGCGGCTGCTGCTGCTGGTGTGCTTGGTGTTGTGGTTGTTCGACTTTGTAGCCACCATACCCTGCAGGCCCGGCGGCGTAGACTGTGTCGCCGGCGGGGCCGCCGATTGGGTTCGGCCCTGCATACCCGTCGTAGTAGTTTGGTGTGCGCTTCATCTCCATAGTCTCCGTAGGGCTGATGCCGGCAATGGCGACATTGGGCGTCCACGCAGCCAAGAGGAAGAAGGGGGGGTAGATCAACGGTCCTGCACTATCGTGGATGATAGCACAGGAATCACAATATCACAGGAGCCACACTGCAGCTGCTTTCGTCTTAGCAGGCTGTTTAGCTGGTTTGATGCAGGATAGTGGGCGCACACGCGCGTGGCTGTGATGTCGAGTTGGCGGTAATAACAAGACGAGAGGCGGGTGTAAGTATTGATGTGGTGGGGCGGATGGATCGATAAAAGAAAGAAGGGAAGCGGACCAAAAAAAACCGGTTGGAGGAAGGAGGGCGGGGTGATGTACCCGTGGAACGGGATGGGAATATCAAGCAGGTTCCTGCGGAGAGAGTCCGGGGATGGTGGTGAGGGGTGTTTTTCAAACAAAACACAGATGGGAGATGTTGGAGCTATCAGGAAAATAAGGTCCCAGGGGAAAATGCCACGAGGCTTGTCTCCGGCGAAAGCTTGTTTCCGGTGATAAAAGCTTTGGAGGCCCAGGGAATAAAGGTCTGGAATTAAACGGACGAAAGCCAACACAGACAATAGGTTTGGCGGCTGGGCGGCAATTCCCGTAAACGATACGACGGAAATGGCAACTGAAGTGGAACAACAGCGGGGGTGATGAAGGGGAATTGGTGATGTACAGAAGAGTGCCGACTTGGTATAAAACGACGGGGATGGTGATGCCGGGATGTAAAAAAAGAGGATGAGACGTATGAATATGCAGTGTAGGAAATGGCAAGGGGGACTAAAGTAGCAGTTGATTGCCGAGGCTCTGGAAACGGGCGCGATGTGAGTGAGACCTGTTGGTGGCTGTGTGAGATGCGACAAGGGCTGGATCCCAAGTCTCAAAAAAGCCGTGTCGATGGGCGAGACAACGAATGACGTCTAGAAGAAGGCCGCAAAACCCCTCTCCTCGTGCCAGAAGATGCTTAAATCAGATCGACGGGAAGGGCGAGCGAAAACGTGGGTTGGGTGGTTTGGTGGCACGGCGTGAAATCCCGACGTTTGTGATCCCATCAGATGACGTGCGCCCGGGATGTGTCGTGCAGAATTGAGGGCGTAATGATTGTTGCACAGTCAGTGACGGTTACAGACGGACCCAGATTCGGTCAGACTGGGCGTTCTGTGGCGTCGCGACAGGAGAGAACAAGGGTCGAGGTGGTGGATAAATGACGTCGCTAACCGGTCGAGACGAGGCGAGTAAGAAAGGAGATGAAAATGAAGCAAGTATCAAGAGTTTTTGACGAGGCTGCGGGTGAGAAGGCAGCGTGACCGTGAGTCGTCTACTACGCCGGGACACAGGGCTGAGAACGGGGCTGCAGTTGGACAAGATAAAACAAGTGCCGGGTTCCAGGGGCGAGGGGAAGAATGTGCGGTTGGCTCGAAAGACGGAATGGGAGGCGAGGTGGTCGGTATTGGGTGCCGTTGCGTCTTCGAGTCGATATCTAGATTTAGAGCTTCGAGCTTTGAGCTTCGATGGTTGTCTGTTCCTGGGCCCGCTTCTAGACAATTGGAGAGACTTGGGGTAGCTGTGGTTTGTCCGATGGGAATAATCTGGGAGCAGCGCCGAAGGTAGAGACAAGCGTCAGGGCACACCGTACATAAAGACGCGGGTAGCAGGAGGCGAGACGGATTCGCGTTGTCGTTTGTGCTGCGTGTAATCCGTAGATAGTATGGGAATTGCAGCTCTTGCGCTGTTACTCTGTGGCGGACAGGCGTAAGAAATTGGAGAAGGGCGTGTTTGTGGCTGGGAATGACAAGGGGACAGTAGCTACTCCGTAGGAGTGAGGGGAAAAGAGAGACGGAGAGGGAATAGAGAAGGGGAATTGGGATGGGAATAAGACAAAATGGAGAGAGAGAGAGAGGAGGGAGAGGCAAAAAGGGAAGCTTGGGGATGAAGTATGGGAAAGAAAGAACCAGGTGCAACAAGCAGAGGAATTTAGAAAAGAAGAAAAGAAGACTGACGGGAACGGGAAAGAGGGGGGCAAAGGGATGAAAAGGGCACTTGGGATAATGGGTTTGTCTGGTTGTTTGGGGGCGGAAGGTGCGATGGACGGAGGAACTGACTGTCGTATGGGGAAGAGGGTGTTGGAGATGGGCTTGGGAAGGTACGACACAAGAGACCAGCGAGCGTTTTGTTTTGCATACAAAATCGCGGTTACAAATCAACAGCCACGACTAGAAGGGGAAGGGACCGAAAGGCGAGAAAGGGAAAAAAGGGAAAAGGGAAAGAGCATCCGGGGTGGACGAGGCAAGCAAACGAGAGAAATCTACGGAGTACGGAGTACAAGACGTGTCATATGAACAAGGGGAGCGAAGACGACATCATTAGTGTGTTCAGGTAGGCCAGCGATTGTGTTAATACTCCGTGACTACGAGAGAGAGAGAGAGGGAGAAGTCAATGCTTGTTTCGAGACATGAGAACAAAGGGCTTGTTTGCTGGGATGCCAACTACGACTTACGGGGCTTTGAGACGACAACGGAAAAAGCGTGTACAAAGTCATGGCAAATAGCAAAGAGTGGAGCGCATCAAGCCAGTCAGAACCAGAAAAGGAAAGAAGAACGGCAGGCAACGTTCGACGAGCCTACGACGTACGGGGGCAGGTGCGAAGGAAGAGGAGACAAGAGGGAAGGGGCCAAGAGGACACACGCAGGGTGCTCGACACGCGCCGCAGCCTATGTCCGGGGGGGAGGGGGGGTTCTTTCCCTGCAGGGCAGAAAGAAGCAAAAGGGCTGGGCTCCTATTCCGGAAGTCGCGAAGGCGGCCGGCGCATGTAAGATATTCGAGGGCAGAACCACGGCAGAACCAGGTTGGAAAGACGCATGCAAAATGGAGAGCCGAATGGTGCAAATGGAGAGACAAATGCAATGCAAAGGCTGCGAGGACGGAAAGAATTGCAGTGACAAGAAAGGTGAACGACCGAACGACCTCAAGAAGCGCCAGCTCAGCCCAGTAGGCCAGCAGGGTGGGAGAACCGCCGGAGCGTATCTGGTAGTGCATGAAAAAGTGGGCAGTCGACCAGGGAAAAGGCAAGAGCAAACGGGCGAGAGCTCCACCAGGCTCTCTTTGGCCAGCCCAGGCCAGAGCCGGACGCGGGTATCCACCCCCGAAAGAGTTGACCTGTGAGGAAAGAGCACCGAAGGTTGAGAATGCACGAGAGAAGGAGCTATTGAGCCAATCAGCGATGCGCTTTCCTGTTGTAAGGCGCAAAGTCTTGGCCGTCTGTAAGAACTTACAAAGAGTCAGGCCTATTATTGAGGGCGAGAGAACAGGAAAAAAGGAAGAACTCAAAAAGAATGATTGGTTTCGGAAACGCCTATTTTACTACTTTAATCTTGACCATCCTTTCTGTTGTGCGGGTGATTGATTGTTTCTGTTCCTTTTGCTGACGCACAAGGGGTGGTCAACAGCAGATCGTGGAGGGAAGGGACGAAGGACAAGGGACGGAATAGGCAATTGATCAGAGCAGCGCAATTCGTCGCAAGAGGAAAGCGCAGCGCACGATCGCCGACAGAAGTAGCAGGAGCGCCCCGACATTTGAGTAATTGCAGGCGCTCGCAAAAGACACAGCTCTTGTGATGCTTCTTTGTAACAAATGCGGAGTGTATGTATGGCGATAGCCTAGTTGCAGGGAAAGTAAGATACTCCGTAGGTTTCTGAGCCTTCTGTGCCAGGCGAGAAGACCAAATCTGGTTATTCCGTCGTGGCTAACGACCTCGCGTCTTCGGTCTTTAAAAAATCCAAGAGTGCATCATTGCACCTTCCCCCCGAAATGCCAGCAAGCACAGATACTAAAATAATTAAAACGGGCTACCGGCGGTCCCCTGTCGTATTACTGCGTATTATTCTATTCGTGCTTGCTGCCAGTTTGTAACGAACGTCGTACTCCGAGCCAGTTGAAGCCCACCGAGGGCATAGCTGTGCATCTTTACTAGCCCGCTCATTGGAAGATAGCTCCGGTCGCTAACAGGTTAAAAGAACTAACAGGAGGGTACCACATCGCGGCCGGCAAGTTGGTAACGGTTGCGTCGTCCGTCGCTCCCAATATGGGGCCCAAGGCCAGGGGTGAAGGGGCAAGAATGGGGGGGGGGGGAAGGGTACCTCAGGCCCATGAGCGTGAACTCCGGTGGCCGGACGCTGCTCGGGCGGATCTCGACCATGGCCGAGCCTGGCAAGGCCACAGGGCAAGGCCAGCTTGGTATCGTGCTCGGTTGGTTTTTTTTCGATACTCGCCAAAAACGATTCACCAGAGCCTTGTGCACAAGAAGAAAAATGTGTGCCAATGTGTTGCAATGGTTGCGATGGATCCATGACGTCCCCTGCTATGACACGGCACGATGCAATGCCTGTGGTTGTACTCCGTAATTACCCCGTAAGATATGATATGATATCTCGATCCACGGCAATGAGGCGAGATGGATTCCTTTTTACGACGTCTTCTTTCTGCATACAATGTGCCTTATAACTTACTTGGAAGGTCAGAGTACCTCGATGATGTGTCTTACCTGTCTGGCGTATTACAAAAGTTAGACGTGTACTCCGTAGAGACGATACTCCGCCAGATACGACATACTCCGTACGACAATGCCAGACCTCCCTTGTTCGTTTTGATTGCCGGCTGGCACGAACGCACGTGGAAAGTGAGAAAGGTGGCCAGTGAGCAGAAGAAAAACTGCCGTGAAGGAACAGGAAGAAATTATGTCGTGGAGCAAACCCTGGCGGCATTCGCCTTCACCTTAAAATAACCAAGTACAAATACTTGTTCACCGCGCCACGCACGTCCCGGACCCCGTTTTTCAAGATACTGATAGCTTCGAGATAGCTTCCCGTCTGGTGGGAACTGACGATGCAGGTGGGACCGTCACCGAGGCAGGAGGCAAAAGTTTGTTGGATGTTGAATGGGATATCCTACAAAGGGAAACGAGAAAGAAAATAAAAAAAAAAGGGAAGAGGAAAAACTTCAACAAGGAAGCAACATACTACTAAGATGGGCGCGCCAGGAGGAATGAAAAACGTGGTTTTCTCTGGTCGGTGCTAAGTCATGTGGAGTCTTCAAGGAGCAAGGGGGAGGGAAGAGTGCGCAAGACTGTCGCATACTCCGTATGCAGGACGGAGCAAATCTCCGTGGAAAAACGACCGCCATGGAAGGTCGAAGAGAGGAGTTGGGCTGTATCTTAATCCGTAGCGAGCTTGTGAAGTGCCAGGGGGGTGCAACAGGCGCCTTTCCAGCAGACTTGAAGCGGTAAAGGGCCCTGGAGGAAACCCCCTGCCAAAGGAACCGCGAAAAGCCGCATAGGCTATGGCGGGAGATTGATCTTCCAGCACAGAATAGGTACCGTACGACATACGACGTAAGGCAAGAAAGGCTGTTGGTGAAAGCTGAGTAGTAAAACAGTGACACAATCGTTTTGGGTCGTCAAACTGAGAGCAGCAAAAAAAAGAAAGCAAGTGCTAGAAAAGAGCTCCTCGCAAGTTCAAGGTCTCCCTCCCCCCTTCTTGGCTGTCTGTTACGAGAAGAGCTTGCGGAGCCGCAGCAGGAGACCCATAATTTAAAGGAAAAGAAGAACAAGAAGAAACACAGTCACTTTTCCTTCTGAAAGAAGGGGGACTGGTAGGAAAAGAAAAGGAAAAGCAAAGGAGGGAAGTGAGCAAGGACGGTCATCTGTGCTTGGCAGGAAGCTCGGAGAAATCACCGAGAGGGGGAAAGACACAAGAGACACAGAGACCGCGGTTTGCTTTACTGAGTACGGAGTACAGAAAGTAAAACTAGTGGCGCTTTCAATGCACGTCAGGGTTTAACCAGAAGGAGACATAGCAAATTCTCCAAGATAGAGCGAGGCTCGTCGGAAGTCTGGCGACCAACCGTTCGGATAACCAACCACGGCAACCCGCTTTAGGAGGCGTGTCGGGGTTATGGGGGGCAGGCTTGGCCAGGCCCAACGTTAGTGCTCCCCTATCGGATCGGGCGTCGGGTCCCACTCACATGGATGCTGTTCGTGCTGGAGAAAACGAGTATTTGAAGGTCCTTCACGTCACTCCATTGCTCCTTCGGTGGCGAGTAGCGAGAAGCGATCTGGAAGTCCAAACGAGCCGCAGAATCAAAGACGTGACAAATAGTGAGTGTGACAAATAGTGACTGTGGAACAACGAGAGTGGAAAAAGGAAGATGCGAGGAAGCCGAGGAGATAGACAGAAGGGATGGATGTACGAACTATGAGCAAGGAGAATCGTGAAAAGAGAAGGACAAGAGGAGAAAATTGAACCCAGCGGTGAAAGATTCAAAAGGGTATCTTCCAGAAAACACAGACACGAACTGAGAGCAACGCTAAGGGTCTGGGTACGGAGTGAAGAAACTCGAGGATAAGATACTTGTATCGTTCAGACAATGACAGACAGCCTGGTGCTGGGTCTTCTCTCCACCCAACAAATCGTAGCCGAGCCGAGCGCAACGGAAAAGGGAGCTGGTGAGGTACTTGTAGTGAAGTACTTGCCGGAGTGAGTTGACCGCAGTTGGGTCCAGGGGCTCGCGTAGCGGGCCTTCCCCGACGGCTAGCCCCTTCTGTGCCCTCGTGACAGAGCCTGCTGGCGACTTGAACTACCAACTACAAAAGGCAGGAGGGCTGGATTTATGTCGCTATTCAGACTACGCTACGAAGGGGACGAGGCGAGTCGGCTTTTTGGCTGTTTTGGCTTTTTGGCTTCTTGAAGAGCACAGACTTTGCAACAGGTCTGTGATCTCGTCGGCCGAGAGAGCGTCTGGCGGTTATTTGCAGCTTACTTGTTGTATTACTCCGTCCTTCTCAGGCCCGTCGTGGCTTTTTTTTGTATCCTGGAAAACCATCTGTGCGCCGCGTGCGTCAACCAGAGAGGGAGGGGGAAATGGCTCGCCATGAATCATCATTGCATATCCCGGGGTGTAAGCAGACAGGGGGTTGTTTTTGCGCCGGACGTCGTATTCTGTCGGCCCCAGACAATACAGTATTTGTATTACAGTACTTGGTACTCCGAAGAGACGGCCACAGGTATGACCAGCGGGCACGACCAGTGAGTATATTTCTTCGTATTTCACACCGAAGTTCGCCCGTATACAACATAGATGCTGGTAGGACCACATACACAGAAGCAAATAAACTACTTGCAGAGAACGGGATGAGAATAGGCATGAAAAATAAAAGAAATGTTGTTCTAGTAAAAGCTACACCTTGAATCATAGCTGAAAATAAGAAGAAAAAAAGAAAAAAGAGGAGGCTATGAAAAAAAGGGGAAGAGAATCAAAATGGTCATTAAAGGAAAGACGTGTAACAAAAGAAGAGAAAAGAAGCGACAAATAAAGTAAAACCATCGTTTGAATGCTGTCATCAAGGCCGTAGGTAAAATGAAGGAGAAAAAAGGGCAAAAAAAAGTTCACCGTCGAAAGAAGCCGAGGTTGTCGTGACAAGAAAAGAGGAATCTCCAAAGCCAAAGAAGAGAAAAGAGAACAACAGCAAAACTGCAAACAACACAACCCAGGACGTAGAAAAATGTCTCTATTCCTAACCCATCCTTCATCCTTTTCTACCTGCCTCGTCCTCCCATTCTATTCTTCGTCTCTCATCTGCTCCCTTTTTCACGACCGGCGTCTCGCGTTGGATGCGCTGCTGCCCCCAAACCCGCGGAAGAGACTGCTAAAGAAACCGCCGCCGCCGCCGTTGTTGTTGTTGTCGTTGTTTCTGGCGTTGTTCGCGTTGCTCGCATTGTTGGCACCGCTCCCGCCGCCGCCGCCGCTTGGGTCACCACCACCGCCGCCGCCGTCGCCGCCGGCAAACATGCTGCTGAGCCCGGGCAGCTGGATGTTGATGTGCGCGGTGTTGGCGGCGCTTCCCGCGGCTCGGTCGTTGGCGCCGTCGTAGTTACCGCTTAGGTTCGGGTCCGTGTTAACGTCGCCCTCGTTTTGGCTCTGGCCATGGCCGCTTCCATTCATATTGGGCACGCCGGTGTGCGTCGGGCCCATGCTGCTGTACCAGAAATAGTGGCTCGCGCCATTGCTGCCGCTGCCGCTGCCGCTTTGGGTCTGGGTTGCGTCCTGGGTTTGACCCGGGCGCTGCCGGCCGCGCGTGGAAAACGCCGAGGCGGCCGACGGGAGGTCGTCATAGTCCATCCACGCGTCAATGTGCTCCTGGTGCTCGCGCTGCTGTTCCCGCTGCTGCTGCTCCCGCTGCTGCTGTTGCTGCTCCCGCTGCTCCCTAAGGCGGTCGGTCTGCGACGACAGGTTGAAGCGGCGGCTGGACGAGACGTTGTTGGGGCCCGAAATAGGCGAGTGCGAGTCGCGGCGGCGGCGCTCGCGCTCGGCGGCGGCCTCGCGCTCCGGCACGCGCGAGCTCCGATAGTGGCTGGCATTGTGCTGCTGCGAAGACGAGGACGCGAGCGTGGCCGGGTTGTTGTTGGAAGACGGTGTCGGGGAGAGGGAGGGCCCGTTGAAGGGCGACCCATTAAAAGGCGACCCGGTAAAGGGCGACGCGGCGGGCGAGCCAAAGGCGCCAGACCCAAAGGACCCAAAGGACCCAAAGGGCCCTGGCCCCGGCCCCGACTCGGGTGGGCGGTTGGCGGCGGCGCGGATTGCGTTCAGACGGGCGCGGTTGACCTGCTGCTGGTGGAACTGAAGGTGGTCCGCCATGTACGACGGAGTGTTGAGGCGGTGGTTTCGCAAAAAGTCACTGATCGGGCGGTGCTGCGGTTGCGGCGGTTGTTGTTGATGTTGTTGTTGCTGCTGCTGCTGTGGCTGAGGCACACCATCGGCTGCACCTGTCGGCACGGTACCCGGAATGGGATATGAACGGTTGCTAGAAGCATTGTTGGGGGCGCCTGTAGGCACGGTGTTCGCCTGCTGCTGGGGCGCCGCACCGGTGCTGGCTGCAATGGCGTGCCGGCACACGGGGCACGTGTTGTGCTGGCGCAGCCAGGTCACGACGCACTCTTCGTGGAACCAGTGCTTGCATGGCAAATACAAAACCTCTTCGTTCAGGTGCACCTCGGTGATGCAGATGGTGCACTCGGCATGGCCGTCGGGCTCGAGCATCTTGGCGTCGACTTTTTTGCGCTCCAGCTCGTCGAGGGCCGACTGCGAGGCGGGCGGGGCGCCGCTGGGCCCCCGGTTGTTCTCCATTAGCATGGTGATGATGCGGTCCAGGGCCTCGTCCGAGTGGACGGCGTCGCCGTTGTAGGCGGCGGTGGCGCCTTGGCCGACAATCATGGCGAGAAGGTTTTGCAATGCGTCGGAAAACGGTGGTAGGGCACCGTTGCCGCCGTTGGTGCCGGCCCCCCGCTGGTTCTGGTTCGGGTTCGGGTTTTGTCCGTCGACGTTGGGCGGGCCCACGTTGCCCATAATGTTGGCAAAGACGGTGTTGAAGTTGCCCGCGGCGTTGGGCTGCAAGGGGCCGGTGGCGATCGTAAAACTGGTGGTGCCAAAGTTGGTGTTGATGGTCGTTGTCTGGTGCCGCCGTGTTGTGTTCGCCCCGCCGGAGAAGAGCGTTTCAGGCCCGGACCGGCCGGTCCGGTTGCCGTCGCCCAAACCGTGCATGAACTGCATAAACGTATCGATCACCGCTCGGGGATCGGCTGGGTCGGTAGCAGGTGCTCGTCGTGGTGGTTCTTGTGGTTCCCGTTGTGGCTCCCGTGGTGGCTCCCGTGGTGGTTCCCGTGTTTGCTGCGGCTGAGGCCGAATATGTGGCAGGAGTGACCGTAATCCGAGCTGCGATATTGGGTGTCCAGCAGGGGGCTCGTCGTCGGTGTCGCCGGGATCGAATCGTTGGGTAGAGCGGTACATGTAGAGGTTATTGGGCCCGTGGTACTCTTCCTCGTCAATGTCGACCTCGTCCGGATCGGAGTACATGTCGTCCAGCGGGTCGTGTAGCGGGTCGTTAAGGTCGTCGAGGTCGTCAAGGTCGTCATCGTGGTGGCCGTGGCCATGACCGGGATTGGAAAATGGGTCGTAGGGGGCGTTGCGGTCTGGCTCGTCGGTGTGGTTGTCGTAGCCGGTGTCGCTCATATGGCTGTCGGACCGGTTGCCGTGGCGAGCCATCGAGCCGAGGCCGGAGAGGCCCATGAGGACTTCGGCAAACATGGGTATGCCGCCAGCTTGTTGGTATCCGCGCGGGTCGTTTTCGTTGTCTTCTTCGACCTGTTTTGAGGTTTAAGGTTAAAAACGGCACGTGGGTGAGGCGGAAGTGAACAAAAGGAGACGCGAAAGAAAACGACTTACAATTTCGACCACCTCTGCCTCGCAGCGCGGACACGGCGGCGGCGGCGACGCAGCACCGACGTTCAGGTACCACTCGTGGAAGCAGTTATGGCAAAAGGCAACATCGTAGCCCTCTCGGACGGCCAGGCGTTGCCGGGACCGGGAAAACGCCGACGCCATGGCGGCGGCTGTGCTGGATGCCTGCTGCCTGTCTGTTGCCGTAGATGCCCTTGCAGCGGCCGCACTCAAACTGTCGTCTCGGGCTGCCGTATCTTGCCCTGGCTGCTGCTCCCGTTGCAGGAGAGCCGAGGGGAGGCGGCGGACGGCAAAAGCCGAGAGATAGCGACGATGCCGGAATTGTATGCCACGCGATCACAGGGAAAGAAAAGGGGACCGGTTGGGGGGGGAGGTGTAGGCCGGGTCGTAGAAAGAGTGTGTGAGGGAGCTCGCCGGTAGGATGGTCGTCGTCGTCGTCGTCGGGTGCCTTGTCTATGGGAGGTTCGGAGAATGGCCCTGGGAGTGTTGTCGGGTTCAACGCCCAAGGGTTGGGTCGAAGCGCCGGGAAGGAGAGGGAAGGAGAAGGCGGTCCCAAGCCGAACAGCGGACCCACTTGCCTAACTTGTTGAACGGCTAGCGAACGGCCGACAATCGCAGGGTTCTGGCGAGAGCCGCAAGACAGAATGGGAGTATCGTAGGACGCAGGAATCGCAGATCTTCGGGGTCGACCACGCGAGGGGAGAGTGAGAAAGGAGAAAGGGAACGGGAGGAAGGTGGAAGAGGTAAATGAGGCCGAGCGGACGAAAAGGGAAGAGAAAGCGGATCAAAAGGAGGAAACGAGAGCGGAGCGAAAGGGGTGCTGCAGGTGGCACACCGGTGTGCTTGGTTGGGCGCCGCTGTCTGGTCTGCGTGCGTTCAAACGGTCAGCAAGAGCAGGAGAGGGACAGCCAGCCCTCTTGGTTCTCGTCTCGTTCAATCCCTCGCTCGCTCTCACGCTGTTGCTTAGCGATCTGTCCTATGCAAGAGGTCCGCCGATGGTGTGCGTGCTCTTTCCCTTTTTCTGGTGGACGGAGGTATTTAAGCTGGGGCTGATTTGTGATGGCGAAAGGTCGAGTGGAGGCAGGCGCGGCCGGTACGGCACAGTGTGGGGCGCTTCAGCTGGACTGCTGTTGGCACTGTTTGCTGCATCGAGAGGAGTGACGGGTGGCTTCAGGGAGGATGCAGGGTGATGCATGGGACAAAAACAGACACAAAAGGGAGGAGAACGCGATGCAAAATCAATAGTGAAAGGAATGTAACAGAATAAAGGCGAGATAGAGATAAAGGAAAAGAGACAGAGAGAGAAGGGCGTAGATGTAAATTTAGCCACCCAAATCGGAAACACAGCCTGGTGGCCGACTTGTGGAGATTGGCTGTATTCTAGAACCCGCTTGGCAGAGCCGTACCGAGTGAAATACTTGCACAGTGTATATTTACGTTGTACAGTATTAATATGTCGTAGTGTGTCATTATCTCAGGTGTGCCGGGCATACTCCGTACTTGTACAGCGCAGTCGGCCAACAGACAGGCGGCAGCATGTCACGCCACCGAATTCTGCCAGGTGTGTTGTTACTGCGTCACGAGTTCTGTTGCGCAGAGGTTTGACTATTGACCTTGAAAAGAGGCTTTTGCAGTTCAGAGACCTGACATTGAAGACCTCTCTTGTCCTGTAATACTTGTACAGAGTGGTATCTTCTATTTGTACTGTTAGGGGCTCCTGCCTTTCTGGACCTGCTGTGACGTAGGAGCTGGTGTTTCTACAAGGGGCAGGGGCAAACGACACGTTTTGCTGGCGGGGCCGTTAATTACTGTCAAATCACCGCCAAAGCCGGTCGAACCGGGCTCGTCCTCCACCCTCCGGAGATCCTCTTGTAAGACGTACACAGTTTTGAGTGGCAATTTTTGACTTGGGAGGCCCAGGAGGCAGCAGTGTCCGGAATGGAACCCGGAGGGTTTAGAACGAAGTCGGCCTGCGAGCCTTGCCACTTCGACACAGCCGGCTATGTGTCCTCACGAGACACAAGACGAGACAGAACGAGACAAATACCAACACCACGATTATAGAAAAACACAGGTCATTCAATAGAAAAGTAGACTACGAAAATCAGAGAAAATCCATCTCATAGCTCATATTTCACACTCTTCGTTGCCCGACTTGCAAGGCATACATACTCGTCTAGTGATTGGTGATTGGATCTTTGATACTGACAAAATGCAGAAACACATCACACAGTGCACAGTGAAAATAAACTATGTGTTTCTGTCTAGTCACACAGAGTTAGAGAGTGCATGGTTCAAGACAGATGATAGCCTGCAAGTCTGCATGTCTGCAAATCCCCTCCAGCTCATAGGCCTTTATAACTCCATGCCTATTTCCAGCCTTTCTGACTAGGTCATCCTACCCTGTCTCGCCTGTCTTTGCCGTGCATATGATCCCCGTCTATCTGGTTGCCGCTTTTCATCACCTGCAGGGCGACTTGCATACAATAAATAGCTACTCCGTAGACTAACATGGATTCCGCTGTTTTTCTGGTTACCGGCCACATACAACAGACCACAAAAGAACCTTGCGCCCTTGCTTTTATTTTATTTAATAGGCATCATGTCAACGATACAGAGCATATTCACGAGGCAGATTTGGAAGCTCAATAAACATAGTAAGCAAGAAAGGAATAAAATGATAGAATGCAGACAATTGAACGTGGAAATCGTTTCGATTCATATGTATGTGGTTATATACGGAGTGGCGTTGGTTCGGGACGGCTGTGCCTCTCTTTTCCTCCTGCCGCAGAGGAAAAAAGATGGCACCCAGCAGTGTACGTTTCGTTGGATTCCTGTCCGTTCCCTGGCTTTGGTTTTGGTGTTGTTTTTAATAGTTTTGAAGTGTTTTTGTTTGGGGGTGGTGTTGGCGCAAGATGCAGTCGGGCGTGGCTTGTTGTTATGATCATTATTCGGTAAAAAAAAAACACAGATTCGAAGAAAGAGGCGGCGGGACGATGCAACGAGCATGGCGAATGGCGACAGAAAAAGGGAAATGAGAAGAAAAAAAAGTCGAAAGTTGGAAAAAGTCGAGAAACAGAAAATATGCAAAATGAACTCCCCTTGCCCTTCCCCTCCCAGCCCAGATATAGAAAAAAGTTCCAGCTTTTTTTTTTGTTGATTTGTGGTTTGTTGGATGTGTTGTATATATTAGAGGTTTTTGGTGTTCGTCGGTCGGCGCTCGCGGAGAGGACGTCGTTGGAGAGAGAAAAAAGAGGGCCGTTGGGTAAATCACCTCCGGCGGCCGAGGTTGCGCAGCAGGACACCACCGACCACGCCCGCCACGACGGCAATGCCGCTCACAATGGCGACGCCCACGAGGCCCTCCTTCTGCACCTTGTCGTCGATCAACGTGTTGAGGTTGGACGCCTGCTGGTTCGTGGGCTCCTTCTCGAGCAACAAATCGTTGTAGCGGCGGGCCTCGGCGTAGTTGCCGAGCTTGTAGTTGCCGAGGGCCAGGTAGTAGAGGCACTCGCGGCGGCGCTCGGGAGACGTGCGGAAGATTTCGGTCAGCAGCATGACGCCCTGTTGCTGGTCGGCACGTGCGCCGGATTTGACAAGGCCCCATGCAAAGTTAAACTTTGTCTGCACGCCGACCATGTCGCCCTCCTTTTCAAACTGGGCGCGAAGCACCTGGAGCTCTGCCGGGTTGAGCGAACTGTAAGAGATGTCGAGGTTAGCAGGGGTGGCTCAGAAGCGAAGCTGTAGGAGAATGGACCATGTCTATCGGCTGGCTGCACGACCCAGGCTCGAGCCGAGCGCGGCACGGTATTTGTAGCGGCCGCGATGGCCCGGGGACGTGTTCTGAGATTGCGCGCGGCGAAGCAAATCAATACCGAGCCGCAAGGCCGAAGCAGAACCGGACAACCGGGGGATCGCGGGAAGAAGACAGGGAAGGGAGGGCAGAGGAGGATCAAGCTATATCTAGACACGTACGTCTCCGCATCTACAGCGTCTGGAGGGCAGACAAAACGACCGTGTTAGCAGGTGCTTCCACAATAAGAAGGCAAAAAGAGGGAAGAAAGGCCCAAAAGGCAGGCAAAGACCCGGGGAAGCTTCAAAAGTGCTGATCGCGCGACGTACATGGTAGAGCCGTCATTTTGGAGGTGTGTCGTGTGTGGGTGGCGCGGGAAAGAGGAACGGAAGCGAGTCGGTGTGCGGTACGAAGCGAGGTGGAGTTCGTCGGTCCGTTGTCGTCGAGGGTGCAAAAGAAAGAAAGTCGTCGTGGTGTTCGTGGTTATCGTCGATGCGGTGGTGAGAAGAGAGGAAAGGGAGCCAAAGTTCGCTAACGCGGATCGAGGAGGTTGAGAGTGGAAGTTGCTCGTCAGACAAGAACAACGGAAGGAGCGAGGGAGATCGGGTTTGGGGCAGGAACGGGCAAAAAAACCTGCCAGCTAACAGACAGGGAAGGAAGGACTGGTACGTCGTAGACTGGAGCAGCAGGCACCCATGAAACTCCACCCTTTCCGCCACCTCCGCGCACGCGCGCGCGCCTTTTGCCCCTACGTCGTACGTCGTCACAGCGCTGTAATTCCTGGTCTGCCTTGTATTCCTCAGACGGTCCAGAGCGGGCTACGCCATCCGCAACTGTACGAACCGCACATGAGCCGCGCATGGCGCTGTGATTTGGGTTTGGGGGTTGCCGAGGGGCCTTTAGAGGGGGCAGCTGCATGGCGCTAAAACGCTAATTTTACAGTGCTGTATGCTACCCGCCCTTGCATTCCGGGAAGGTGCGCACGATCAGAGAGAAGATGGGAAGGTGCTGGGACAGGAGGGAAACAGGGAAAGAGGCTTGAGAGGGAAGGAGCTCCTCGGCCTGCAGACCCCCCAAACTGCTGCCCGCGTGCGCGACGTAATGGCGGGCATGTGACTTATTGACGAAAGCAACGAAAGCGGGTAGGAGCGATCGACAGCCGCCCGCAGTAAGAGCTCGGCTCACGATACGGGCAGGACCGACTGCCTGGTTACAGCGTGTCAGGTGATGTTTACGTGCTGTTGGCCGCTGTTGAGTGGTATCTTATAGGTGACGCCAAGATGCGGTAAACAGATACCTAGCACATACCACCGCACTCCATTGAAAACTCTGAAGAAAGGTATCAACCCTGCCAATTCCTCGTGTATTTCTTCTTTCAATCGCAAACCTTTCTTTCCAGCAGAATAAAACGTAGATCAATGACGGTATGGATGTCGGCCAGCTGCCGCGGCGCTTGTAGCGTCTTTCTCACTCACTGCGCGAAATGGCGGGGCGCTCGGGAAAGAGCGGCCACTCACCGATAAGATAATCACCCCAGCGACGGCGCCTATATTTCATTAGGGGCAACACGCGCGCAAAGCCATTTTCGCGACCAAGTCAACGGCAAGTCAATTTACATCTTGTCAACACTGCAAAAACAACCGCGACGACACGTTGAAACGACGATTCTACGATTTCATCACGCAACGACGCATCGCGACCGACATTCTCAATAAAATACAACCTGCGATATCGCACTTCGAGCCGCCCAAAGCCGCCCATCATGTTGTTTGAAGAAGACCCGTCCGTGGTATGTTTTGGGAGGAGAAGGAGAAGATGAGGGCGCGAAGAAGGCAAGGGCGCTCCTTCAATACGTATGAACTATCCACTAACGCGCCTTCTCCCCTCCAGCTCATCCAGCACACCGTCGACAACTTCAACACGGCCCCCGACAAGGCCGCCGTCGCCCGCATCAAGGAGTCTCTGTCCACCCTCCAGGAAGCCCGCCAACTGCAGGTCGAGCAGGCCGACGCCGCAATGAAGCGCCTTGCGCGCCAGCTCAACACCCTCGGTGCCCAGCACGACGAGCTCGCGTCCAAGCACACCACCGCCGCCCACGCGCCCACGATTGCCCACCTCGACACCCAAAAGTTCCGCGTCGCCAAGGCCGCGTCGGACCTCGAGATGGAGACGGAGCGGCTGTCGGCACAAGCGGCCGACCTGTCGGCACGACTACAAGAACTGGAGCTGCAGGGCGACGATGGGCCGCTGGTGGGCGGCAGCAACAGCAATGGTAGCAGCGGTGGCAGTGGCAGTGGCAGTGGCAGCGGCGCGGCCGGCCCAGCGACCGAGGACGAGGTGCTGCTGCGGCTGCGCGTGTACCGCAGCCTGGGAATTGAGCTGGAGCGCGACGGTGCGGGCCACGACGGCGAGTGGTCGCGGGCGGTGATCCGCAACGACCGGAAAGGCGACGTGCACGTGGTTAACATGGACAAGAAGTTCTCGCGATTCTTCTACGCCAACTACTTCTGGCAAACGCTGTGAGTAGGAACGGACTGGAGCACAAAGGAAAGAGCTATAAACTGTGCATTTATACTGGGATGGTGTCTGGCGTTTTTGTTGTCATTTCTACGGCCGGGCATAGGACACAATTTTGCCGCGGACTGGCCATGCTGGGATATTATGAGCGATACCACGAATACCATGAACATTTATCAAATACACCAAAACGTGTTAATGTCCTAATTGAATGAAGCAGCCGCAAATAAGGTTGAGTTGAGTTTCATGTCTTTTGCTGTTGACAAAACCTGCCGACGTTCGCAGTGCTTCTGGATCCTTCCACTTAAGGCTGTTTTAGTGGGGTCCTCCCGTTGTAGAAGTAAGAGCCCCGCCCGGCAGATCCCGCCCAGTGACTCTTCCGCTAAGCTTCAATTACGTATTGCAGGGCCAAAGTGCCAACCGCATCTCTCTTTTAAACTGACGACATAGCATCTGTGTTTTTCTCTCCTGTTTATTTTCTCATATTTATATCGATTGTGATAATTCACCCCCATCAACCCGTTCAACAGAGTTCATTTCGCCACCACGCACTACGCAATGTGCGGCGACAACCACGCCGACGCACCAAAGGCAGCCGTTGCGCTGGACGACCCCAATGCACACGAGCCGTTTCCCTGGTCGTCGGGCCGGATCTACGATGCCCACTGCCACCCGACCGACACCATGGCTTCGCTGGCGGCTATTCCGGCCATGGACGCTGCAGCACTGACCGTCATGTCGACGCGGGCACAGGACCAGGACCTTGTGGCAGCGCTCGGTGCTGACGACCCGAAAGTCGTCCCGGCCTTTGGCTGGCATCCGTGGTTCTCGTACCAGCTGTACGATGACACGTCTGCAGGTGCTGCATCAAAAAGTGACGAAAAGGACAGTAAAGACCTCACGTCCATGGATGACAAGAGGCGGCACTTGGCAGCCGTCCTGACGCCCTCACCGCCGCTGGGGAAGGAGGACACCAAAGACGACAAGGCCGTAACTCTACTGGCTGCGCTCGATGCCCTGGCCGTTAGTCTTCCTGCCATCCGTCCACTGTCCGCCTTCTTGGCCGAGACACTCCAGCGTCTTGCCGACCACCCGACTGCCCTTGTTGGCGAGATCGGCGTCGACAAGGCGTTTCGCGTACCCGAGCCGGCCATCGAGAGTGGCAGCAACGGGACAGCCGAGGGGCTGACCCCCGGCGGACGTGAGGGTCGGCGCTTGTCGCCCTTCCGTGTGCAGCCGGCACACCAAGCGGCCATTCTCACCGGCCAGCTCCGGCTGGCGGCCGAGCTGCAGAGACCCGTCAGTGTTCACGGCGTGCAGGCACACGGCCTGCTGTTCTCAACACTGGCGGCAACATGGCGCGGGCACGAGCGGACTGTGTTGTCGCGGCGTGAGCGGCACCAAATTGCGGGGGTCGAGGGCATTGAGGGCATCGAAGGCGAAGTCAGTGAGGAGGAGGAGGAGGACGACGACGGAGGCGATGACGGCGAGGGCCACACGCAGACAGCTAAGTTCGTAGTGACACCAAAACCGTTCCCACCGGCCATCTGCTTGCACTCCTTCAGCGGCCCTGTCGACATGCTGCGGCAGTATCTCGACCCGCACATCCCTGCCGCTATCTATTTCTCATTTTCGACCGCCGTCAACTACAGCACGGAGAGCGGCTGCCAGCGCACTGCCGAAGTCATTGCGGCATGCCCTGACGATCGGATTCTGGTCGAGAGTGACCTGCACACGGCTGGCCCGGTGATGGATGCAGCGCTTGAGGACATCTACCGACGCGTGTGTGCCATCAAGAAGTGGACGTTGGCCGATGGCGTGGAGCGGATTGCGCGAAATTACGACGCCTTCGTCCTGCGGACATCGTCAAAAACGAAGAAAGGAGTGCGTGATCGAAGTTGAAAAGAGTTTTATTCAAAAAGACGAGAGACATGTCGTATACGTTTCCAAAATAAATAGTAGTCCAAAATATATCAAATATCCATTTTGTGCTTTCCAAAAAAAGAAACTATCTGCCTTTATTAAGGGGACCCTGCACTGTATTTCAAAAGGTGGTCCATTGATGACAAAGGAAATACACAATATTCAAAAAACAATAAAGAAAAAAAACAATGTACCTGCGGCCCAAGTTTGCTGTAACATATAACACCGAAAAAAAGAAATTTGAAGAAAAGAACCCAGAGGAAATCGTGCTGCGTAAATCAAGAAAAGTAAAAGGAAAGAGAGCAATGTGTGTCAGAAAATATGACGAAAAGGAAGATGTGTGTAAAGCACCATGATATGCTGCAGGATAGAAGAAAAAGAAAAGAAATCGCAGAAAATGTGATCTCTATAGATGGCCCGCTTCAAAGCACTCTGACTTGTTTAGCCAGTCTTTTGTCTATTGCGACTTGGCGTTTGTTGCTGCACTTCACGGGCTGGAGCCCGGCCGGTACTGGAAACCATCGGCGACTACGGACGCCTCCACGAGGTTGACGTACGCATAGTCGTCTGGGGAGTATGCAGGCGGCAGCGACTCAACATCGTCAAAGTCCGAGTTGATTTCTGCCGCGTCACGCCGGCCGTAGCCACCATAGGCGCTCGAGTTGGCCATCGATGGCGGCGGAGGCGGTGGTGGTGGAGGCTGGTGGTAGGGCGCCGTCGGTGCTGGTGGCGGTGTAGCAGGAGCCGGAGATGTAGCGACCGGCGACACCGAGCGCATGGCCTGCTCCAGGTCCTCCTCCTGTCGCCGTCTCGACTCGGCCGTCTGCGCAATGGCAAACCGGCCCTCCTCGGCGGCAATCATCTGGCCGACAACATCTGCCGCCGCGCGGAACTCGGCAATCTCATCCTCCAGAGAGGGAGCGGGCGAGCGCTGGCGAGAGGGAGGTGTGCTGGTCACAATGTGGCCGTCGGCCGGCGTACGGAGGCCAGTGCGCTCCGAAGCCGTGCCGCTCGTTTCGCCTAGCTTCTCATCGCCGTCGTCACCGCCGAACACGAGACGCCGGACATTGCGGAAGAAACCGCGGACAGACGACCGGCGCTGGCGGCGGCGCTCACGGAGGGCTTGGCGGCGTTCATGACGCTCTTGGACCTCCTCGGTAAACTCCTGGAAGCGAGCGGCAAACCCGCGGAAACCTCTCGGGCGGTTGGCACGGCGGCTGCGAAGACGCTCCTCCATGCGACGGTTGCGGCAGTGGCGAGCAAAGACAAACAGAAGGACAATAATCAGAGCAAAGAAGGCAACGATCTTCACCACCGGAGCATGTCGGATGGGAAACCCGTTGCGCTGGCCACCGTAGCCATGGTGACCGTGCTTCCACACACTAGGCTGCGGCGGGCCATCCGGACCATGGCCGTGCATCTTCCGGCCGCGGAACTCACCACCCTTGTCGATTGGGTGCTTGTCAAAGCGACCGCCACCACCAGCCATCCAGAAAGGACCTTCAGCACCAGGGCCTCCGTTCGGCGGCGGGGGAGGGCCGTCGAGATCCTGCGGCGGACCCGGGGGAGGCGGACCGTGAGGGTGCTTCGGCGGGAAACCGGGCGAAGGCGGAGGTGGAGGAGGCGGCCGCGGGAGGCCTTCACCAGGAGGCGGCGGCGAAAAAGCAGAAGGGCAATGGAAGAGGAACGAAGGCGGCGGCGGCGGCGGTGGTGGGGGGCCCACGCGACCATCCTCGGGGAAGCAGTAGGGCCGGAACATGAAGGGCGGGCCATGCGGAGGGCCATGAGAGCCGTGGGGAGGACCATGGGGAGGGCCATGGGGAGGGCCATGCGGCGGGCCGCCGCGGAAACCGCGCGGGGGACCCTGCCAGCCGGGGTGGCCGTGGGGACCGTCCTCACCGAAAGCGTTGGCAATCAGATCGCCATAGAGCGACTTAGCCGTGCCAGCGACCTTGTGCAGGACCGAGCCGATCAAAGACGTAATCTCGGAGCAGGGTCCGCCGTTCTTGCCGAAGCCGTGCTTCCGGCCACCGACGATGGGAGACGCAGCTGGACCGAAGCGCTCGAGGATGTAGCGCTCGCGCGTGTGGATGTCGTGGTGCATCAGGGCAACGCTGCGGTGCATCATGATGAGGCTGTTCTCCCAGGCGACGAGGTCGGCAGCGTCGGCGTCGTTGTCGCTGTAGTCCGTGTCGTCGTTCTCGAACGTGTCGCTCTCGTCCTCGGTGTCGTCGCTGTTGTCGGCGTTCTTCTCGTTGTTGTCGACAGGCTTGTTAGCCGGGGTCGTGGGGGGTGTCGCCGGCTTGAAGTAGTTGTCGTCGAACTGGAACACGCTGGCGGCGCCCTCGACGAGGACAACGCGGGCTGGGGCCGTCTGACGGAAGCGGATAGTCGTCGGGTCCTTGGAGGCGTCATCCTTGACGGCCACGCCGTTGACCGACACAATCCGGAGACGCATCATCTGTTCGCGGTCCTGGCCGCCCCACGAGACGCAATCGGTCTCCCAGCTGACGATGGCGGACGAGGTGTCCTTCTTGCTGACCTTGTCGGAGTCGGTGACGTCCCAGGGCTGGAAATCGGAGACCAGAGGCAGCGAGAGCTGGCCGTTCTCCGGAAGGGCCTCGCCATTGACAGTGACGTTGGCGGAGCCGCAGGCATTGAGCGAGTCCAGGACATCGAGGCGGAAGCTCTGTATTTCGAGGTTAATGGGTCTGTTCCTTCCGGTTACGTCGTCCACGGCGATAGAATGCACACAACACAAATCAAACGGGCATGTATCCTACCAGGAAAGGCGTGCCGTTCTCGAGACCGGCGTCAGGAACATCGAGGGAGATGAACGCCGATGGGGTGTTGTCTGGATGAGAGTCAGCCACCAATTGTCATGAGTTTGCATGTGGCACGCGATGCTTATCACGGTTCCCATGAAATCCATCTTTGCGATGCGTCTGTTCCCCTTGTCTTACCTTTTGGTGATGCCGTGGCACCGGCGCCTCTGGCCAGCGCCGGCGCCAGCAAGAGGCCGGCCTTCAGGAGGCCGTGCATGGTTGTCTTCGATTTCGTAGGCTGCCGCCTTTCTCTTCTCTAAAGAGCCGGAAGGCAACAATGATTGTGGCCCGGGAAGGGGACGACGAGAATCAAATTGAGGGCAGCCTAGCGAGCGGCCAAGGAAAAAACCAACAAAATAGGAGACACCAAAAAGTATATAAGAACAAACAAGCGGCCAACAAAGGGCCACCACAAAAGATCGTGTGTTTTTCTCGTGCCTTTTGTCGAAGGAAACAAACAAACAAAAGAGGAAAGAGCAAACAATCGCGGCTGCCTTGTGAGAAGGAACGAAAAGGGAAGGAGAGGGGGGGGAGAGAGAGGGAAAAGGGGGCCAGCAGGCGATTAGCAGGGAAGTCGCGGCACGTCCGGTGATAAAAAGGGCAGGAACAACCCTCTACAACAGCCGCCAGAGGACACTGGGACAAGAGGACAAAACACCAATTCCCGGGGGATGTAGGGGGATGTAGGGGACGAGGGGGACGAGGGGACACAGCGAAACAGGACGAGGGCGCAGCCAGCCCAGATTCAGAGAGAGTGCGAATTGCAGCAGGGGGGCCGAAGAATAAGCCCGGCAAAGCCAGCCGCCACGAGTCGGACGAAACTTGGCCCACATCGCAGAAAACCGAACCAGAATGGAGAAGGCGCGAGCGACGGACCAGAACAGCGCCAGCAGTGGGTGGTGTGTGGGAAAGAGCGATGGGTGACAGGGACCGGACCACTAAAAACAGGAAGCACGCCCGCTAAACAGAAGGCCCAAACCAAATGGGATTGGAGCACAGCAGAACAGGAAGAGGAAAGCGTAAGAAAAGACCCAGAAAAGAGGGCCCGCTGTGGGTGGCCCCTCCTTTTCTTGGGAAGGGGCCGAGGGGGCCCTTGGGGCCGCATCACTCGCAGCAGGCGCGACAGGGCTGCGTGGGCGGTGGCCCAATGAGCATCGACCAGCTGACGAGTCCCTCTAAACCCTTTTCTGCCCAGCGCACGAGCAAATCCGAGCAAAACTGAGCAAACTGAACGCTTGCCCATTTGGATTTAGGGACGTTTTGCAGGCTCTGCGATTATCTGGCGATTCTGGCAATTTTCAATGCAACGCCAGCCGGGATGCAGGATTGATAAAACAGATACGGTGCTCGAGCGTCGAAATGTCGAAATCGGGCAGTTTGACGGAGAATAAATCGAAGTCTTAAAACGGACACAAACAAAAGACAGCACATGCCATGGTCTGGCTCCAACTGACAGACAGCATATGACTTTGACAGGCGACGTGCCACTGCCGGCCATTGCTGCAGGGGCACTTTGTTGTCGTCGGTGGCCGGTGGCGCGACGGCGACACGAAGAATGGGAAATACGAAGTAGAAATATTCCGAATAAGTCTCGCCCTTGGACGACGTAACCAGAGGGAGTAGGGAGGGGCTGGGGCCTCGTCATGGTTTGTTTGTCGAGCATGGAAACGCATTTGAGCTATGGCTACGAGCCGGACGACACGACGACGACGATTATATCGTGCTAGTGGGCGCTACTGTGTACACCTGAGAAATGAAAACTCTGAAGACGCCGGGCAAAGACAAGTCCAGTGCCGGACCAGGAAAGTACTTGTACTTGTAAAACAGTGTTTGAAATTGTGTAGGATTGCGTATCTAAGGGTAGATTCCCGTGGTTGATGACCGTGGTGATGCAGTGCATAAAACTTGCTCCAATCGACAGGTCGAGGCAGAAAAGGTAAGAAAAGCCAAAGAAAACAAAGAGACACGCGGTGCAAGAGAGTCACAGTAGAGAAGTGAACGCTTGCTCCATCAACCAATCCTCACCTTTTTAGAGAGAAGGCCCCTGTCGGGCGCTATCAATGTGCAGTGGGGGAAGAAAGGCACAAAATAGTGAGAGACAAAAGAACGAAAAGAAATCCGGTCCAAAAAAAACTCCTCCCTGGCCCAGCCGATGTGTATAAAACGCCATACCTTATGAACAGAAAATCAAAGAAGAAAACAGACCACAGACCACAGACCACAGACCCCAGACCACAGCCGCCTCCGCTGCTTATGAGTGCACGGCGTGCATGCCGGCATCGCTCTCGCTCACGACGCTGCCCACCTCGGACCAGCTCGTCGGCGTCAGGACGCCCTCACTGGCTTCCTCCTCGTCGTCGTCGGCCTCGCTGATCACGCCGTAGTCGGAGTTGGCGACATTGGCAACGGAGACAGCGGATGACGGCGACGTGGAGGGCACCGACGGCGCCGCCTCGACCTGGGCCTGGACCTGGACGATTTCGGAGCCCGCGTCAGTATGGGCATCCGCATCCGCGTTGGCATCCGCGTGGTCAACGACCGAGTGGTCGTCGCCCCAGACGGACATGGATCCCGTGGGCGTCATATCGCCGCCGCTGATGACCGACGGCTCGGACATGCCGACGGACGGCGTGACGGGGAGGGGTGAGTAGAAGCCGGGCAGGCGGCTCGAGTTCTGGGCCCAGGCCTGGATCGAGTTGTAGGCCTCGGTGTTGACCTGGTTGGCCTCCTGGTTCTGGTTCTCGTCTTGACTCTGGGGAAGGACGACGTCGTCGTCGTCGTTGTCGTTGTCGTTGTCGTCCGCCTTGCGGAACAGCCGCAGGCTGAGCTGCGAGTCGACCTCGGCAGCGGCCAGAGTAGCGGGCGACGCCTCCGCCTCCACCTCGTGGGCGTAGTCGTTGACATCAAAGAAGACCTCCGAGGTCGGCGCGTAGGAGCGGGCCTGCTGGGCCTCGGGGATGACCGGCAGAGGATCAAAGACGGCGTCCATGGAGTTGTTGTTGTTGTTGTTCGCACCCGAAGTCGGGCCGTTGGTGTCCGGTTCCGTGGCACTGTAAATATCCGACATGGTCTCGTCCCTGTCGGGCGCAATCAGGTAGGCCGTGCCCGAGTTGAACGCCTCGGCGGCCGTCGGGCCCGCGGTGCCGCTGGTGGTGGATGCGGTCGTGCGGTGATCAGCCTCGTCGGCGTGGTCGTCGAGCTCGATGCCGTACTCGTCGCCAAAGGGGTTGGAGTACACCGCGGCAGCGTGCAGGCCACGGACGCCCTCGGGCCGGCGGCGACGGAGCATGCCGCTGTTGAGCGGGTCCTCGGACACCTGCGAGTGGCTCATCAGGTCGGCGCCCGTGTTGACGACAAAGGTGCCGCGGTCGGCATTGTGGTCCGGCCGCATAAACTGGTCGAACGATGTCTTGCTGCGCGGCTGCGCCTGGGGCCCGCCCAGCGACGGCAGGTAGATGCCAGCAGCCGCCGCAGCGTCCCGGGTGGCCCTCTGCAGAGACTCGAATGCCTCGCGGGGCTGCCACGGGTTGGACGAGGGGGACGAGGAAGACTCGCCTCGACTCTCAGCCCGGGCCGCCTCGTTTGCCTTCCGCTCTTCCTCCTTCTTGCGCTCCATCTGCATGCGGTTCCAGTACATGAGCTCCTCGCGCTGGCGGCGGCGGGACTCTTCGTCGGCGACGACGCCCGGGTCCTCGGCCGAGCGGCGGCCCTGCGACATCATGAAGCCCTCGGCGTCCTCGGGCCGGTTGAAGACGGGCTCGCCCTCCTCCTGCTGCCGTCGCTGCTGTTCGTTGGTGTTTTCTTCGCCGTTCATGCTGTCGTTGATGGACTGCATGGCAATGGCGATGCGGCGGCGGAGGTCGTCGGCCATGCGGCGGATTTCGGGGGACTCATAGACGGCGATGGCGGCGACGACGGCCACGGAGATGGCGATGAAGCCGGCTGAGACGATGACTGGGTTAACAGGCGGCATGGTGATGAAGAGAGGAGAAGAAAAAAAGGGGGAAAAGAAAAGAAAAGAAAAGAAAAAAGGCAAAAAGAAAAAAAGAGAGAGAGAGCGAGCGAGAAGGAGGTTCTGCGGGAAAGGATTGCCTTTCCGCCTTTTGGGTCGCTTTTGATGGGATGATGCAAAAGAGCACGAGATGCAGCTGCTGTGCCGCTGGATGGGAAATGCGTGCAGCGAAAGTAAACAAAGAAAAGGACAGAAATAAGTCACAAAGCAAACCGAAATTTCGATTGGAAACTGGCGAAAGAAAAGGGGGAGAGGATATCGGGATTGAGTGCGTACGCTGCTCTAGGCAGCCCAATTTCTGGCGATGAGGCAAACTTTGGGTGAGGCAGCCCTCTTTACACGCGCAAGCGTCATTGCCACCAAGAACGCCTTCCCAAGTCGGGGCCAACAGTCTGAGGAAACAACCTCACTGCCACCGCCCGCCGGGCACAGCAGCAGTGCACGTGCCGCCACTGAAATACAGTTGGGTGACGGAAGAGACAGGCGATCGCTCTAGGCGGGGGCTACTGCAGCCAGTGGAGGAAAGAGCGGAAGGGTGCAGAAAAGTGGGCAGCGGGACAGTGGCGCTGGTTAGGGGGCGTCGGGGGGGCACAAAGGCGATCGTGCTAGGGGTGTTTTGGGGGAAGGTGCGGGGCTGTCTCTTTCCTTTTCGGGGAGAGGAGGGGCTGTGACTGCTGTTTGGGAGTCTTCGGGGCTTTGAGGCAAGAACGCAGGCGAGGGCAGGGTTATGACAGTAAGCGGGGTTGGTCATGGGTGGTTCCTTCTTACCTTTGGCAGCTAGAGGTAAAGGCATTATTGCCGGCAGAATCGGCTTGGCTTCTTGACCAGCGTCGAGAGAGAGCGAGAGGCGTGGAGGAGACGGTGAAGATGGAGAGATAAAGAAAGATACGAGAGAACGAGAGACGAATAAGAAAAGAACAAGAAGAAAAGAAAGGAATCGTCCCAGGCGCAAAAGGACGGGCAAACGAAACGGGCAAGCGAATCGAAAAGCACGATGCAGGAGTTTCGAGGAGCGTATGGGAGAAAGGAAAGAAGTAGGAAAGAAAAAAAAAAGAAGAGCAGAAAAGAAGAGCAGAAACGAAAGAGGACAAGAAAAAGAGGAAGGGAAAGGGTACAGGGAGAAGCGGACGAGAAATGGCGGAGAGGAAGAGGAAGAGAGGAGAGGAGGATAAAGGCAAGCCGTGACTTAAGAAAGGGGAGCGATAGAGTGGGGAGCGAAGTACTGCTGTAAGTTATTAAGAGGCCAGGCCAGGATAGCGCGGTTGCACTGGTCAGCGGTCACATTTCGCTATGGCCAGTTTCCTGGCCGGTTTGGTGGCCGATTTGATGGGCCGGGTTTCTTAGACGGTCTGTTGGACGCCGGTTGGTGCTTAATGGATTGGTCTTTGGTCTTTTGCACAAAGACAAACAAGCGTTGAAGCTGGTCGAGAGCTTATTGACAGCTAGGACCTTGGATGGGAGCGTAACTTTGATGAACGGAATATGCACTGTAAACAGGAAGAGAGCACCACATGTCAGACGGATGCAATGCATACCCATGCTGATGCACGACGGCACGACGGCACGATGCGGCTGGCAGCAGGCTGCGTCTGTGTGAGATGCTTAAGTCGGCAAGGGCAATGAGGCTGAACGGACCCCCGTTGGCGTGTCCTGCATGAGATATGCAAGGTGGACGGAATACAAGCCTACTGGTACTGCTTCATCATGGTTCATCGTGTGAATCAAATCTAATGTACGGATGGTGGAATGTACAAAGGAGAAGACGAGTAAAAAGAGAAAAAAAAAATCGAATGAAAAACAGAAAACCAAAAAGTATAAAAAAATGACATCCTTGACGGTCGTTAATAACAAGAAGAAGCACAGCGGGCGACGAGACGGCCTCGACCATCTTGACCATCTCGACCGTCCCGCCCTCTATTTCTAGCTCTCCTTCTGACGTTGTTTTGTTTTGTTAGGGGTACTTCCTATCCAGCAGCCTTCCCTTCCCACCATGGGAACCATCTCTGGGGCCAACCTCCCTACAGCTTGTCGATGATGGCGGCCGCAAACTCGTGCGTCTTGGCCTTGCCGCCCAGGTCGCCCGTCAGCGCCTTGCCCTCGGCCAGCGTGTCGAACGCGGCCTTCTCGATGCGGACGGCGTACTCGCCCAGGCCCATGTGCCGCAGCATCATCATCGACGACAGCAGCAGCGCCGTGGGGTTGGCCAGCGCCTGGCCGGCAATGTCGGGCGCGGAGCCGTGCACGGCCTCAAAGATGGAGCACTCGTCGCCAATGTTGCCCGAGGGCGTCAGGCCCAGGCCGCCAATCAGGCCGGCGCACATGTCGGACAGAATGTCGCCGTACAGGTTGGGCATCACCAGGACCTTGTCGTTGTAGGGCAGCGGGTCCGTGACCATCTTGAGGCAGGTGTTGTCGAGCAGCTCGTCGTCAAACTCGATGCCGGGGAACTCCTTGGCGACGTCGCGGGCCACGCTCAGAAACAGGCCGTCGCTCATCTTCATGATCGTGGCCTTGTGCACGACGCGCACCTTCTTGCGGCCAATCTCCTCGGCCTGCTGGAAGGCGAAGCGCAGCACGCGCTCGCTGGCCTCGCGCGTGATCAGCTTGATGCTCTGGACGACGCCGTCCACAACCACGTGCTCGATGCCCGAGTACTCGCCCTCGGTGTTCTCGCGGATCAGAACCGTGTCGACGCCGTCGTAGGGCGTCTTGAAGCCGGCGACGGAGCGGCAGGGCCGCAGGTTGGCAAACAGGTTGAAGGTTCTCCGCAGCGTCAGGTTGAGCGACACGTGGCCCTTGCCGATGGGCGTGGCCAGCGGGCCCTTGAGCGCGACCTTGTTCTTGCGGATGCTCTCAATGGCCGCGTCGGGGATGGCCGTCTTGCCGTCCTTGATGATGGGCGTGACGTCGATCGGCTCCCAGGAGACGGGCGCCTGCGCCGCCTTGAAGATGGCCTTGACGGCGTCCGAGATCTCGGGGCCGATGCCGTCGCCCTCGATCAGACTGACGGGGTAGAGGCCCTGCAAGGTTAGCAAGCGTGTTGGCAAGCAATTGGTAAAAGAGGGTTGCGGGTTCCGTGTCCGAGTGCGCCGTGCGTGTGCGTGATTTATCCATCCGCGATCCACCTCCCGAGGCATCCGTGATCCGGTCTCAAAACACTGTCCTTCCGGCACGGTACACATCATAAGCAGCAAAGGAATTGGAAGCTTACATCGGAGCCCTTGACACCGGTGAACTGGGCAACAGGCTTCTTATCTGAGTAGAATCTGGCCTAAGGCGTCAGTGTTAGCAAGTCTGCTTCTCGAGGCACAATCTTGTTTCTCCCTTGGGAGCGCAACGCACCTGCACAGAGATAGAGACCGCCGCGCGGGGAGCAGCCCGGAAGCACTGGCGTCTGGCCGGCCCAGCAGCAGCGCGAATGGCCAGCATGGTTGTATGTGTGTGGGAGTTGGAGGAGAGGGGGGAGAGGGGAGCGTTGGTCGAGGTATATTTCGCCGGCGATGCGAAGATAAGGCGACTTGGGACGGAGGGGTAGACGGACGACAAGAGGGCGCAAAGGACGGGATTTCGAGTCGAGAGAGGAAAGGAGAAAGAAAAGAGAAAGGAGAAGCAAAAGGACAGCAAAGGGACGATTTTTGGAGCTGGGTGGCCAAAACAAAGAAAACGAGAAAAAAAAAGTAAAAAAAAAAGCTTTGCGCGGGAAAACTGGAAGGGATGGGCTGGCTGGAGATAATCAGCGCCGTGCAGTCGACGGTAGTGCCTGCCAAACACCTCAAAAAGACTCCAAAAGTCGCTGTTGCCCCCAATTGAGTGATAAATTGACATGTGGTTCCAGCGGCCAAACGCGGGCCAAAGGCCAGCGAGAAGGACCCACCCGCGCGCGGCTGATTGGCCAAAGTGGGGGATAGAGGCATTAAACCAGCAGACACAGAGTCTTAGTCGTATCTCCGTCGCACGAGTCGCCCAGGCCTTCGGAAGCCGGATAAAGGATGACGCAGTATCGATAAGCGATAAGGAGGGAGACGGCTTAGTCATCTTGTATAAAAGCGGGGCCACTTGAAACGACGGCCGCGCTGGCGAAGCTCGATGCTAGCCAGGCTGCAGGCGGGCGCTAGAAGTCCAGCCACGTCCCCTAATGTGTCCGATGCTCGACGACATTCAACCACGACGCATCACATCACGACAACGACGACCAACGTGCGCAGAGGCACCCGCGAAGCTCTACCAACACTTTGCCACACCGTGCATGACCGATTGAGCCTCATTGCATACAGCCCGGGCCCCTCCCACCGCCCGATGCCGCCGCCGCGATGACGGACCTCGAGCGATCCGTCCTCGACTTCTACCAGATCTCGACGGCCTACCCCGAGGTGTGGCCGGCCGACAAGAACAACGACAGCGATGCATCCGACGGCGAAAACAATGCGGCCGCTGCGGCCGTCTCCACCAAGGACAAGGAGCGCAAGACCAAGCTGAACCGCCGCAAGTCGCGGTACCAGGCGCTCGAGCGCGCCGCCACGCAACGCCAGAGCACACTACCCAGCGCCGACAAGGGCGTGCAGCGCGACGAGCCCGACCCGCTGGGCACTACCGACAGCGTGATCTTGGCCCTGAAACGTAACGGCGTCAAAAGCGTGCAGGACGACCCCAAATTGCGCAACCGTTTTCTGTTGTCCTCCACGACCTTTTCGCCCGCCCTCTTCCTGTCACAGGTGCACACGGACGCGAGCACCGACTCGCTCGTGGCGGGTCTCGATGTGCTCTCACGCTCCATTGACCAAAAGTCGGCGTCGCTCAAGGTGCTCGTTGAGTCCAACTTTGAGCGCTTCGTGCGTGCCAAGGCCACCATCGACAATGTCTACAAGGAGATGAAGTACCACGGCAGCGAGCCCACGCCGCCGCCGCGCGCCCGTCCGCACTCGCGCCACTCGAGCCGCACCAGCGGGTTCCGCGGCAGCATCAGCGGCGGCGTGTCCGGCGGCGGTGTCCTTGGCAGCCCGGGTACGCCGCCAGCACCGGCCGTCGCCGACACGCGCAAGCGCAACGCCCTCGTCAAGGAGAGCGAGTACGGCGTCATGGGCATCAAGGGCCCGCTGCTCGAGGTGTCCGCCAAGGCGGAGGACGTCTGGGGCCCTGCGCTGGGCGGCCGCGAGAAGGAGGAGACGCTGCGTGTGCTGTCGGGCGAGCTGAGCCGCTTTCACGAGTACGTCGAGGCCAGCGCCGCCATCACCGAGAGCATCAAGCGCAACGACCACGAGAGCCTCATCGAGGAATACCACCGCGCGCGCCGCTTTGCCGACGAGGCGCGCGCCCTCGTGCAGGAGCTGCAAAAGAAGGGTGCGGCTGCTGCTGCCGTCGCTAGTAAGAACCCGAACAAAAACGGCGGCGGCGGCGACGACGACGACGACGTCCTTGACGAGTCCCGGCCGTCCGACGCACAAATGTACCAGATCCTTCTGGCCGCGCGCATGTGGCACGACGTCGAGGACCAGATCCAGGCGTACAAGCGCGACGTGTGGCGCCGTCTGACGTCGATGCACAACAGCGTGGCCCGCGGCGGTGGTCGAGCGGGTGGCGGCGTGGATGCCTCGGGCGGCGGGGCGTCCGGCGCGCGCGGCGACCAGCATATGGAGCTGATCGGCCTGCTGCTCGAGCTCGGCGTCGAGGACAACCCCATCTGGGTCTGGCTGCTGAGCCGCTACGACTACCTCAAGGGCAAGATCCAGGCCGTCTGCGACCGCACCAAGGTCGAGATCGAGGTCCTGCGCCGCCGCCTCGCCACCTCTGACAAGCCCGCGCCGCACATCATTGCCGCCCACCTGCGCTCCATCGGCCGCCAGACCATTGAGAGCAAAATCGGCTCGCTCGACTCGCCCGACGTCATCGAGCTGTGGGACAAGATCCACTACTTCTTGGTCACTCTGCTCTCGGCCCAGGGCATCCTGGGCGAGGTCGTCGAGTTCTGGCACACCGTCGAGGGCTTTGTCGACGGCAAGACGCAAAAGTCGCTGCCCTCGGGCTACCGCGGCGAGTCCCAGACCCACCACCGCCTCTCGCAGCAGGGCGCCGTCGACCTGCAAAAGGGCGCCGTCGAGCTCGTCGATCTGATCCGCGAGCATGTCTTTTCGTTTTTCGCGGGACCGCCGCCCGAGGATGTCTCGCTGCTCTTCTCGCCCATCCCGCTGTCACCGCGCACGCCCATGTCGACGACCTCGCTGAGCGGCGGCTTTGGCGGCCCCGGCGGCGCCGCAAACGGCCCGCTGTCGCCCAACTCGCTGCGCGACCCGCGCTTCAACCTCGACCCCAAGAACCCGCCACCGCCGTCCCCGCGCCGCGGCGAGGCCTGGGAGAAGTTTGCCTTTTGGCCGCCGTGGTCCAACTCGGTCAGCGGCGTGCACTACCTCTCGAAGCTGCTGGCCCTCGTTGGTTCCGGCGCGTCCGAGATGGCGAGCATCGGCTCTGTGGTCGGTCGCGGTGCGGATCCGGCCGAAGTCGAGCGGCTGAAGACGCTGGTCGGCGCCGTGCGGGAGCGCTGTGTGGCGGCGTTGTGTGCTGCGTGGAACAAGGATGCCGAAAACGTCAAGTATGTCGAGGACTGGCACCGCGCCGCTGACCGCCGCGACGTCACAAAAATGCCCGCGGCCTTTGCCGCGTTCGAGGGTGCCATCCTGTCGGGCATGCAGAAGATTCTGTACGTGTCCGAGGCGATGAACAAGCCGGGCGCCGGCGACATTGTGCTGCCGCCGCCAACCAAATTGCTGCAGATGGTGCGCGCGCAGTACGTCACCACGCTGTACAAGGCCCTGAGCGGCATGGTCGAGAACGCCGAGCGGCCCGTCAAGAAGGCCGACGACGACTGGACGACCACCGACGCTGACGGTGTGGGCTACGTCGCGCCGCCCTCGGCCACGGCCATCTCGTCTGCCGTCATGAGCTCGCTGCACGACAGCCGCGCCTCGTCGATCATGGACAACGGCGCCTTTAACGCGGGTGACAGAGTACGTCACGGCCACTGTTGTATCCCTCCATGTCAGACAGCCTGCTAACCTTTTTAGAACGTCCGTATGCTGCTCACGCTGAGCAACCTGCAGAGCCTGCGCGTCGAGGTCGTGCCGCGCCTCAACACGCAATTCGAAAACGCCTTCTCCGTCAAGCTGACCGACGAGACCAAGACGATCCGCGACGTGCTCGGCCAAATCGACACGCGTCTGTTCTTGTCGTACACGCGGCCCTCGGTCGAGTCGCTGCGCCGCATCGTGCGCGCCGGCATCATCGACGCGCCGCCGGCCGTTCCAAACGCCAGTGGAAGCACCAAACCGCGCGAGGCCCGCCCCTATGTCTACGAGGCGCTGCTGCTTCTCGTCCTCGTGCACTCCCAGGTGTCCACAACCGCCGCCTCGCTCACCCAGCAGGTCTTGTCCCACCTGCTCGAGCAGATGTCGCGCGAACTGCTCGAGGCGTTCAAGCAGCAGCCGCCCGCCGCCGCCTCGCCGTCGGGCGCCCAGTACGACCTGGCCGGCCTGATGCAGGCGACGCTGGACGTCGAGTTTATCGCGCAGGCGCTGAGCCAGTACACCACCGAGCGCGCCAGCGAGCTGCAGGGCCAGATCTACCAGGAACTGGACGCTCGCACCGACGACGACGCGCGTGCCCGTCTGCAGGGCGAGCTGCCAGAGATGCGCAGCGTGCTGAAGCGGCTGCGGGAGTCGAGCAAGAACGAGTTTGCCTGTTTCCGGAAGCCGAAGCGGAGTGGCGGCGGTGGCGGAGGCGGAGGAGGAGGAGGCGGAGGTGGTGGTGGTGGAAGTCGTAGTGGAAGCGTAGGTGGTAGCGGCGGCGACGGGACATCCTCGCCGGCGCCACCAGCTGGGCCTGGCCAAGGCATGGCAATATGAGGGCGGGCAGTCGTACTGTTGTAGTTTGAAACGAAGATATATCAAGCCACTTGTTTTTCAAAAATCATATCACGTATCGTATCCAAAACGACTCTGTAAGCTATGCAAAACGCTGTATTAAATATATCAAAAATGCTGCCCATGTCTTCTATCTATTTTATGTACCAAAACACCAAATTCAAAATGAGTTCCTATCAACGCCGGTATTTTCTGACCAATATCTCCCTTTTCTTCTTCTTCTTCTCTCCGCTCATGCGTTGACCTCGGCAAACCAGGTCCGCAGCAGGCCCGACAGCGCCGAGGGCAGGTCGTCCAGGTGGTGTACGATCAGGTAGTACGGGAACGGGAACGTGTCCAGGTAGCGCTCAATGACAATGCGGCTCGTGCCCGTCACTGGGTCCTTGATGAACTTGGCCTCCTTGAGGTCCAGCACGCTGTCCGAGCCGTTGGCAGCCGCTCCATTTTTGCCCTTAGGTTTGTTGTCGCCGTTCTTGCCGCTGTCGCCGTCGAGAATCACAAACACGACCATGATCCGCGCCTCCGCCGCCTCCCGAAGCAGCAGCCGGATGCGCTCGTGTGCAGCCGAGGGCGTCAGTCCATCGGACAGGATAATAGCGAGCTGCCAGAGGTCTGCGCTGCTACTTGAGGCCACGTTCATCTCGCGCGCGTGCTTGAAGCGGTCGATGGTGTTGCGCAGCAGCAGCGCCACGTCGGTGCGGTCCTGCTGGAACGTGAACCGCCGCAGCGTCTGTGCTGCCGCACCGCCCGCGCCAGACGCGCCCGCGCCAAACGACTGGTCCGCATCCAAGGCGTGCGCCGTGAACACGCGCGCGCCAAAGCCAAGGACGCCCACCTGCCCGGCCTCGAGCATGGACAGCGCGCGGCCGACCATGACGAGCGAGCTGAGGGCGAGGTGGCCAGGTGAAGAAGACAGCGCAGAGTCAGACGAAGCAGACACCTCCGCCACACCCTCGCCCATGCTCTTGCTGTCGTCGACGCAGAGCAGGATCTGGTACGCGCGCTTCGTCGGCACACTGCGGCGCATCCAGATCTTGTCACGCTTGTAGCCCGACGCAATGTACGGGATAATCTTGCGGATGCTTAGCCGCTTGCCCGTGCGGAAGCCACCCGAAAGTCGCGTCGCCTGAGACGGCGTGAGGATAAGGCGCAGCTGCGCGGCGAGGGCCAGCGACAGAGGGTGCGTGGACGTCTGGAAACCAGACCACTGGCGGATGGCATCGTCCATGGAGATGAGCGAGGCGTCGTCGTCGTCAAAGACGTCATCGAGATGGGTGGACAGAAGTTGGTTCGTGACGAGGTCGCCGTCCTCGTCATCCTCTTCGTCTTCCTGTTTTATCTGGTCTTCTTCCATCTCGTCGTCTTCGTCCTCGTTGCGGTCGTAGGCACCCTTTTGCATCGAGGCGCCCGTCCGGCCGTCGTCGCGCTCGGTCTTCTTGGCCCCATCGTCCCCGTTGTCCTCGTCCTTCATCTTGTCATCCTCGGCCGCATCCGGCTCGTCATCCTCGTTGGTCTCATCGTTGCCGGCATGCTTGCCCTCACCCTCCTCCTTATCGTCCTCCTCGCCCTTGACTTGCTGCGGTTGCTGCTGCTCGTCCTCCTCGATTGCCATGGAGTCGTCAAACGGCTTGGCCTCTTCGTCCTCGGCGGCGCCCATCGCTTGGGTCGTCGGCTCTGCGTCCTCGTCGTGCAGATGCTGGAACTCTTTCTGGGTGCTCTGGTTCTCGGCGTTGTCGTTGTTGGTCTCCTGCTCGACGGTCTCTTCGGCTTGCTTGATCTCCTGGCGCGTCTTGTGCCACTTCTCCAGGACATCACCCAGCTTTTTGAACGGTTGCCGCTCCTCCTGATCGGCGTTGGCCGCGGACGGGTCCTCCTGCTGCATCTGGTCCTCGTCGTTGTTGTCGCGCTCGCGGTTCGACACCGTGCCGTCGCCGCCCGACGCCATCTCCTGGTCATCGGCGTCCTGCTGGCCCTTGTCGCCCTGCTCGCGTTTGGCGCTGTTGTTCTTGTTCGGGGCCGACGCGTCATCCTGGTCGTCCTCGTTATCCGCGCCTGTGTTGTTGTCCTGCTCCTGGCCGACGCCACTCTGCACATCGCTCTGCGCCGCCTTCTCCTTTTCGTCGGGTTTGGCGTTTTTGAGCGGCTCCGGCGCGCCCTCTTCCTCCTCCTCCTCGTCGACCTCCATCTCGTCTTGGCCCTCCTCCTTGGCGCCCTCGCCGTCCACCTCCTCGGCCTCGTCCTCGTCTTCGTTTACCTCATCCTTGTTATCTTCCAACACCTCGGGACCCTCCATCGTCTCATCCTCCTCTTCGTTGACGTCCTCCTTGGGACCGTCGTCGGTCTCGTCCTCCTTGCCACGCTTCTCCTCCATCTCTTCTTCGGCACCCTCTTCGTCTTTGTTGTCAAGATCGTCTAGGTTGTCAAAGTCCTCGTCATCATCCTTGCCACCATCCTCGTCCTCGAGCTGCATGTCGTCGGGAAGATCCAGAACGTCGTTCTGTTCGACGTTTTGGTCTTGCCGGTTGAGCTCTTGCTGCGGCCCGGCCTCTTCGTCGTCGGAACCGATGGCATCGTCATCGTCATCATCACCATCCTCGCCGTCCTCTTTCTTGTCATCGCCGTCCTCGCCATCGGCATCCTTCTCATCCTCCGGCTTGGCCTCGTCAGCCGCCGTCGCCTGCTCCTCCGCAGGCTTGCTCTGGGCGTTTTCGTCCGTAGCAGCAGCCAGGTCTTCTTCTTCGTTCTTCTGGCCCGCGGCCTCGTTGCCCTGCTGCTCCTTGTCCGTGTCCTTGGCATCGTCCTCGCCATCCCACATCTTCTCATCGACGGCCGTCGGGTCCAGATCGTCCACGTTGCCGGCCTCTTCGTCCATGTCGTCTTCCTCCTCTTCGGCGTCCTTGTCGTCATCGTCTTTTTCGTCCTCGTCTTCGTCATCGCCGGCCACGCTGCCCAGATCGCCCTCCATCTCGTCGTCGCCCATGTCGACAGCGTCCTTTTCGTCCTCGATGCCGCCGTCCTTGTCCTTGTCGTTCTTCTCCTTGTTGGCTGTCTGCGCCAGCTCCGACAGGTCCTCGTCGGGTTGGATATCCTTGCTAATGTCCTCGGCACCCTCGCCGTCGCCGAGACCCGTGCCGTCCTCGAGCTTGCCGCTGGTGTCGTTGGACTTCTCGTCGGCGGTCTTTTCGGGCGGCGTGCAGAAACCCTGTGAAGCGATCTCCACAAACGCGCGACTCAGGCGGTGGCCCAGCTGGCACGTGGAGCGGTGCACGGTCGTCAGCTGAAGAAGAGTGTGGCGGTAGGTCGAAGCGTATTGCTGCAGGAGTGGCAGCAGGACCCGAAGGAGCGCGGCGGGGGCCTGCGAGGCCGACGACGTCGAGCCGTACACCGAGCGGAGAAGCGCGATGCACTGCTCTACGCTGCTTGAGACCGTGTCGACATGCAGAGACTTGACGGCCGACGACAGCTTCGTGCTGTAGTTGACGAGCCATGCCGTCTCCTCGGTGGAGGTGGGCAGGTCGGAGACGGACTTGTTGAACTTTTGCACTGCGTCGAGCACCTTCTTGGACAGGTCGAGCGCTTCGTCGGTAAAGGCAGACAGGGCACTCTCCGGCTGTCCACCCAGCGTGGCATGGGGTTTGTCGTCCTGGCCACGCGTGTTAACCCAGAGTTTGACTTGCCGGAGAATGTAGGCCAGCTCGGGCCGCTGGTCGATTTGCTGGTCGAGGTCCGCGGCTAAAAGCTGAAGTTCTTTCTCGACCTCGCCGCGGATGGTCACGGTCTTGGAGGAGACAAAGCCCGAGGGCAGCGCAGGTGCCGCGTCCAGAACTGCGAGCTGCTTGTTCAGCTTCGCCGTCCATCCCTCCAGCTTCGACTGCACGGCCTTGAGGTCGACCGAGGCCAGGCGCGCGTGGATGCCCACGAGGTGGACGGCGACGCGCAGAATCGACTCCAACCACCGGAGTACGCGCGGGTGGTCACCTGGGAAGTTGTCAAGGCGCACGATGACCTTGGAGTCTGTGGACTCAGTGTCAAAGCCGCTGCTGAGGCCCTGGATGTAGGAGATCTGGTCATCGAGAGCAGTCAGGCCCTGGGCCGACTTGGCAAGGAGCTCGCGCTGTTGCAGGGTGACAAAGAGAATGCCCTCCAGGTAGCCCACGCTGCGACGAGCGACAACACGCTGGAGATCGCTGTTGTGGTCGTAGAGTGCATTGCGGAACTGGGGTGTGAGGTCCATAAACTTGTGGAACCCGTACTCGAGGCCGGGGAGGTCGAATTCTTCGGGGAGGCGCATGGCATTGTAGCCCGAGAAGATCATCTCGAGCGAGGACTGTGCAGCCAGGCGGCTCGTGCCCAGGTTGTTGCTGAAGCCCATCTGGCGGATCGTCTTGACCGTCTCCTCAAAGAGGCGCGTCTTGCGGGTCTTGAGCTGCTTGACGGCTGCCTTGTTCTCCTCGGTAAGTATGCTGGGCGTCTCCTTGCGTAGGGCCGACGCAGAGGATACAAGATCGGTCAAGAACGTCGCAATTATGTCAGAGGCATCCAGAGCGGCTTCGGGTAGGACACTGGCCTTGGCCATGATGCCAACAATGCGGTCAATGCTCGACAGACGGCGCGTGTGGGAGTCGCTGCCCCATCCCGGGACAAGCTGTTCACAGACCTTGGCCGCCGCCTGTGGCTGCGCGATCTCAATGGCGCGCTCATACGAGTACAACGCCAAAACACCGCTCCCTTGCACTACCGCCTCTGCCTCGATGTCCGGGAGGCCCTGGAGGATCACGGGGCCCATTGGCTGGCCCAGGACGGCACGGAACTTGCGCACCAGCCTGAAGAGCTTCTGGTGCGACTTGCGCGCGCTCTCGCGGAGCGCGTCGATGTTTGTGTCGCGCCAGCTGGCAAGCAAGAGCACGTCGTTCATTTTCTTCTGCAGACTTTCGCGTCCCTTCTTAACGGCCTCGGTGGCCTGGCTTTCGAAGCGCACATAGTAGGCGATGAGGCTCTGCACCGCATTGGAAATGACGGTCAGGGCAGGGTAGTCGAGGAGAAGCAGGCGCAAATGGGCCGCGATTTGACGCAGCAGGTCCAGGCGGGCGGTGTACTGGCCCACAATGGACCCGGCGAGGTACGAGGACAGCTCCTTGAGAAGCTGCTCGGCGTGGTAGGCGAGAACCGTGCTGTTGGGGTCGCGAACATCCTTGCCCGACTCGAGGAGAATGGCCATTGGTCCGGCCACGGCGGCTTCGTAGGCAATGAACCACCAGGTGCCCGCATCCTGCCGGCACTTGTCGACTTCCATATCGAACAGGCGGCTCCACGTTGACAGCTCGAGCTTGCGCCAGCTCACCAGCGTGGCGGTGATCCGGTCGTAGAGCGTCGGCGTGAGGTAGATGCGGGGGGCGTAGCCGCGGAACTGCCATTCGTACAGGAACTCGTGGAGCTTCTCGACGCGGGGGATCACCTTGGCAAGCGGCTCGTTGAAGCCCAACTCCAGGACCCTGTCGACACCGTCCAGCACATCGGCAATGGGCTGCAGGTGGCCGATCTCGTCGATGCGCTGCAGGCTGCGGAACTTGATCTGGATGTCGTGCACAAGGGCCACCAGTTTGCGCGCCTCGGGCAGGTTCGTGTCGGCGTAAAAGTTATACTGCGACGGGGTCTTGGAGTTCTTGGGCATGGTGGTCGTGGCGCTGGCGTTCTGCAGGTCGCGCAGCTTGTCGTCCAGCACAAGCATCGTCGCCGGCAGAATCCGGCCGTCCATGGACGGCGAGATGGCCACCGGTTGGTCGTCGTCAACGTTCTCCTTAGCCATGGTGCGGGCGGTCGACTTGCAGAAATCAATGATCACATCGGTGGCCGGACGCGATGGCTGCAAAATGTCGTGGTGAATCTTGGCGATGTCGGCCGACAGGTCCCAGGTGGACTTAGATGTGGCGGCCAAGTTGGCTTCAGGATTGCTCTGGCGGTCACTGTCCCTGTTGTCTTCGTCGTACGTCGGGAACAACTCGGTAAACTCGGTAGCATCAGCCTCCTCCTCGTCCTCTAGGCTGCCGCGGAACCGATACAGGTTGTTCTTGTCCTGCTCAGCCTTCTGGTCCGCCGCAAGCTTCTTCTTCCACTCGTCAAAGAAGTGGTGGAAGGTTTCGAAGACGCGCCGGCGTCCCTCGGTCGAAAAGGACGAGGCGCCTAGGGCCTTGCCGTTGCTTCCATCCACGACAGCACAAACGCTGCCAAACTGCAAGAACTCCCAGCTTTTCGAGATCGAGTGAGGGATGTCCTCCACGTGGGCCCGGCGGCCGTCCAAAAACGGTGCCACGGTGAGCCACTGGGCAGCAGAAGTGAGCGTGTCTTCGCCTTCAGAGACATCAGAAGGCAGAGGCGCGCTCTCGCTAAGGGAGAGACCGAGCTGCAGGCAGCGCAAAAGGTTGGCCAGGGGTACAGCCAAGTCCTGGTACGCTGTGTAGCTGACCAGGAGACGCTCGATCAGTCGCGTGACATTGCCCCGGATGAGCTGGAGCTCCTGGCGCGCTTCTGTCGACGCGGTCGCGGCGAGAAGCGACGCCACGAGCCGGTAGTGTGCGGCGCTGAGGTTATCCTTGATGGTGACGTCCAGGACCGGGTTGAAGACATCCTTCTGCAGACGGGACAGCTCACTGGAGTTGCCGGTGCTGGGCGGGCGGTAGATGTTGGCCGTCGGCTGCTGCTGGTTGCGCTTCTTGGATGACGCCTGGATGGTGGCGTCGAGAACAACAATATCTTCTTCCACAAGCTTCAGACGCAGGTCAGTCATATCGGTGGCGTCCTGGTTCATAAACGACCGGTCAAACTGGCGCAGCGACGTGGCCTTCTGGTCAAGAGACGCACGCAGGGTCGTGTCGAACTCTTGCTCCGTCTGCCACTTGAGGTACGGGTCGAACACCTTGTCGGGCGTGTACAGCTTGATACAGCCCAGGGCATATTGCACCCAGGCAATGGCCGCGAAAGGCTGGTACATCCGGCCCGCCGCGTGCTCTTGGGACGCAGCGAGGGCCAAGATGGCGGGCATAAAGTGCTGGTTCAGGACGGTCGCCAAGTGGCGGCCCAGGTGCTCGGGCCACGATGCTTCAAAGCTCTTGTCGAGGCCGGGCCAGATCACGCTCTGAGCAGGCAGCTTGCGGCTGGTGCCATCTTCTTCGGCGACAGAAAGAACCAGTCCGTTCTTTGCAATGACCACGTCAGCGATCTGAGGGTGGTTGGCGGCTGTCTCGAAGAGTGCCTCAATGTTGGCTTGCAGTGCCTGGTCATGCGGTGCAATGACGGCAACAAGCAGGTCCCAGAGTTCCTGGTTGAGCTTGGCCACGGGGTCGGCGACCATTGAGGTGGACGACTGGGCTAACATCTTGCTGACAAAAGGCAGCTCGCTCTCGAGGGACCGGAGGGATGCAAGGGTTGACGACGACGAGATGACGTCGCACTTTCGCAGTAGCTCGCTCGATAACGTGCCGCTCCATGGGCGGATGGACGAGTCCTGGCTGAGGAGGTGGTCGACGGTCTGCAGCTTGTTCGCAACACCGACGGAGCTCCGCAGGCGTAGCTGGGAGAAGGTTGACAGATCCGACAGGACCAGGGTGCTCAACTGATTGTCTTGGCTCGTTCCAGCAGCACCGTAAAGCACATGCAGCTGCCGCACGGCTTCAAAGATGCCGGAAAACAGGGGAATCGCGCCTGGTTTCTGGTTGTCGTCACCCACCATGGCCTCCAGGCGGGCAATCTCATCTGCGAGGGCTTTGACGAGAATGGAAGAGTCGGTACCGTCCATACGCAAAAGACGGTAGGCCGCTGCCAACGAGGTAATGACCTTGCCGAGATCAGCTGCCGTCGCAGACGACACGCGCCACTTGAGGTTGTCGAAGCGAGCAGCTAGCCGCTCCATGCTGGTGATCTGCTTGTAGGACGCGATGTCGGGGATGGGCAGTGGCCGGAGCACGGGCCAGAGCACGTCCATGCTCAGACCGGTGGTGAGCTTGAAGCCGGCAGCGAAATCGTCCTCGAGGCGCTGGATGACGGCGGAAACAAACGCAGGAAGCACGGATGTCTCGTTGTCCAAATCCAAAACCGGCTTCTTGCAGTCGTGCAAGAGGCGGCGGCCGTAGCCAAGGTGTGCCTGGAACTTGGCCTCGTCAAAGGTCGGCTGCGACGTCAGGGCGTGCGTGCGCCACCAAAAGTGCCACACAACGTTGAGCAGGTAGCGGTCCGTCAGGCCGTTGCTGGTGTCAGCCCGATTGCCAGCCAGTGCCAGACAAAACTGCAGGACCTGCTGGGCCACACCGGCGAGGAACTTGTACGCGTGGGACGTCGAGTCGCGCTTGATGATGGCCACCTGCTCCACGAGCGACGAGCGCTGCAGGCGGGTCAGGAGAGAGATCTTGGACAGGTACATGGAGGCCCGCTGTGCCTGGGCCTGCATGTCTTCATGGGCGTAGTAGACGTCGGCATAGCGCTCGTAGCTCACAGCCAGCCACCAGGCGCCCGCGACAGACTCCGGTGAAGCATGGCGGAGTGCGCGGACGAGAGGGGCATTCTGGAACGGGTGCAGGGGCTGCTCGTGAACGAGCAGACTGCCGAGCTGTGTCTGTGTCGAGTCGGCATCATCTCCAAACCGGGTTTCGGCGAATTTGTTGTATTGTGTCAAGATGGCTTCACGAATCGGCTGGGCGTCGGCGGACTTGACAAACGACAGCATGGCGCGCAGACGGTGCAGCACCACATGCGACTGCTTCTCGTCGCCTCCGAACTTGACGCCTCCGGTCTCGACGGCGCGCAGGAAGCGCTCAAGCAGGGTTGAGTCGCCCAGGGACAGGTTGTCGAGCCAGAGCGGAAGTGTGGCCTCGGCGTCATCCGACACCAAGTGGCTAGCCACCTCGAGGTAGCGGTGCATGCGCGCTTCGACGGGCGTGATGTGCTGCTTGTACGGGTCCACACGGAGCGCCGTGTCCTGCTCGTTGTCGCTGTCGTAGTCCATGAAGATCTCAATAGACCGGTTGCGCATGGCCCGGGACAGCTCACCGTACCGGGGATCGACGGTCAAGAACACGCGGAAGTCTGGGTGCAGCTCGACAATTCGGGGCGCGCCATCGGGCCCGCTGTGCTCGTTGATGCTCAGGAACCCCTGCGGCCGCTCAAGCAGCGAGTTGAGCCGGTCGAGGACGGAAGCGTTGCAGAGGTTGGCGTTGTCGAGCACCAGCCAGTGACCGGCCTGGGCAGCTTGGACAATGATACTGTCGAGCCACTCGAAGCGAGGGTTCTCGAGCGTGAGGGGCTGCTGCAGAATATCGTGCGTCCGCGAGAGAACGGTGGCGAGAGGCGACTGGGCATCGATCAGGGGTGCAAGGCGGCCGATGCAGAGAGAAATGCGAGCGAAGTACTCTGCCTCGCCAGCTGCAGCTCCGCCCTGGGAGTTCCGGGGCCGAAGGCGGATGGCTCTCACCAACTCTGCGGCAGAAGCCGGGGCGGTCGCGTTGCCGGTCGATGTTTCGGAGGCATGCTCCAGCAGGAAGAGCTCGAGGCTGCTCTTCAGCTCGGAAACGCTGGCGAGCACCTCGCGGATGGGGTCAGCCTGCTCAAAGCCACCCACAAGGTCCATAGCGTCCACGTCGGCACTGAGCGGGAACACAACCAGGGGTTTGCCAGCCAGTGCCGCCACATGCTGTAGCAGGGCTGACTTACCCGTACCAGACGGTCCCACGAGAATACATGGGAGGTTGTTCTGGACACAGACTAGCAGCGACTCGAGCTCGGGAAGGCGCGGCGCTGCGTTGAGACCCGGGAAGTCGGGCGTCGGCTGGGAGACGAGGTTGCGACTCAAGAGCGCAAAACCGATCTGTGCGGCGCTGGCACCGACAGCGTGGTACAGGCTGTGTGGCTCATGGGGATGGCCAAAGGCCATGGCAAAGAGGTGGGCGACCTCCTGGCGGTCGCGCGCCGTCCGGAAGCGCTGGCGCACGGTAATGTCAAAGTAGTCCTGGACCGCTGATGCAAAGGGCGCCGCCGCCAGCTCCAACCAGCGAAGCGTATCACGCAAGTTGAACTCCCAGGGCGAGCCCTGCAGGCCAAACGAGCGGTTGGCAATGACTTCGCGCTCCAGCGCGGCTACGAAGTTGGTGATGCTGCGCACCGTGTCGGCCGGGATGCCCGGGTAGCGCTTATAGGCGATGCGCAGCTGGTCGGCCTCGGTGAAGACGTCGGCGTAGACGACGATAAAACGGTTGACAAACGAGCTGGGCAGACCCTTGCGGCCGCCACCCTGGTGGTGCGGGTTCTGGGCGGCAAAGAGACGGAAGCCCTTGTGGCGCTTAAACGTCTGGTCGAGCTCCGCAATGTACACCTCACCACGGTGGTCGAGACAGGCGTTGAGACCCTCGAGGACCGTCTGCGACGCCAGGTTCATCTCATCCAATAGTACCCACTCGCCCTTTTGCATGGCCTGCAGGAAGGGAGCGTCGCGCCAGGCAAAGTTGCCCGCTTCGGCGCCCTCGACCGGCACATCCGTGCCAAACAGGTCCATCAGGTCCGTCTGGTCCGACAGGTTGATGCGCGTGAGGGGCTGGCCACAGGCGCGGGCCAGAGCGCTGATCAGTGTCGTCTTGCCTACGCCGGGGTTGCCCTCGAGCAGGACGGGCTTGTGGTTCATCTGCAGCGCGCGGACTACACGCATAACGTTCATCTTGGTTGTGGGCGCCTCGAACTCGAAGCTGGCGTCGAGAGCACCGGCGGCCGACCGCTCGATGCTGAAGTCGCCGGCCCAGAGCGTGTCCTCAGTGGTACGAAGCACGGGCTCCGTCCGGTATATGGACGTCACAGCCGTGCCCTTGAGCTGGAGCAGCTCGCCGAGCTTGCGCAGACAGAGCTCGCGCTGCTCGCCCGCCACGGTGGGGTCGGCCGAGACCATGGCGGATGGGTTGGCACCAAGCGTGTCGATAAAGACGGTCGCGGCGCCGTGAATCAGAGCAGCTTCCGGTGTTGAGGTCTGGCTGCACTTGTTGACAAATTGCGCCCAGACAAGAATGTCACGGATTGAGAAGGGTGTGGCAGAGGAGGCACGGAACGTGCGGCCGAACCAGTACGAGAAGGCCACGATGGTCTTGGCCAGGCGGCGTACGTCCTCATTCAGCGTGGTAGAGACGATCGCTTCGACGTCCTCGCTGTCAGTCAGGGGCGGCACCCAGATTTCGGTGAAACGATTGCGCAGGGCCGGCGACAGCTCCTTCTTTCCGAAATCGCCACCGGGGTTCATGGTTGCGAGGAACTGGAAGGTCTCCTGCGCCTGGATCGTCGGGTCCTCGTCGCCCTCACCGACACCCTTCTCAGCCAGTAGCAGGGTGCGCTGCGGCTCCAGGACTGAGTTCAGTCTCTCGAGCACCGAGTCGTCGGCAAGGGAGATTTCGTCGAGGAGAAAGAAGTTGCCGGTCTTCATGGCGTGGACAAGGCTACCGTCCGACCACTCAAACAGCGCCTTGCTTCGTGCGTCTTCGCGGGCAATGCGTTCGATCAGCTCCTGGGATAGCACGCCTTCTCTCTCCTCGAGGCTGTGCAGTCTGTACTTGTCAAGGAGCGTCTCCACCGTGTCATCGCTGGCGACTGTCTGGCTCTCGTCGCTCGTAGGCAGAAGCGCCAGGGCCTCGACTAGGTCGCGACGGAGGGACTCGGTGATGGTGCCACGGTTGCGCACTGGGCGCTGCGAGCCGATAAGGTCGCCCGTCTCCGTGTTCTGGTGGGCATTGACAATGTGTAGCTCGCGGCCCGCGGCTTCTGCGACCATCTGGCAGATCGTCGTCTTGCCACAGCCAGTCTCACCGACCAAGAGGATTGGTTCCCGGTTCTTGAGCGCCTGTGTGACCAATACAAAAAGGCGCCGCATGGCCTTTGTCCAGACGACCTGCTGCGATGCGTTTTGCTCGATCTCAAAACGGCGCAGATCCAGGCTGGCGCCGGGGCCATAGATGGCCTCGAGGTCGATCTTGGTCTTGAAGATAGTCTCGATGACGCTCTTGACTGACATGCGCTCCTCCTCGTCGCGTACACGCTCGGCCAGCAGCATGAAGCCGTGGCAGGCGATCTGGTCGCGGTTGTCGGCCTCGCGCAGGGCCCAGCGGAACAGGTCACGCAGCGTGGCGAAGCTGTTCTTCTGCTCAAAGACACGGCTCGTCTGGCGCAGCCGCGACAGCTCCTTGTACACGGCCACAATTCGCTCGCAATCCGACGGTGCCGTGTTGCGGCAGCGCATCTGCAGGATGTAGCCCAGCTCGTTCTCGGGAATGTCGTCAAAGTGCAGCTCGAGGAAACGGTTGCGGAAGGCCCGCGAGAGGACCTTGCGGCCGCCGTACAGGCCCGGCGGGTTCTGCGTAGCAAACAGCATGAATCTCTCGTGGGGGCGCACAATCTCCTGCGTCTCGGGAATCAGCAGCTCGCGGTTGTCGTCCAGAAGACGGTTCAGAGCCTCGAGGACGTCAGTCGGCGCCAGGTTCAGCTCGTCGAGGACGATCCAGTGGCCTTGGCGCATCGCTTGGACCAGCACGCCCTCCTGAAAGCGCAGCTTGCCGTCGGCGCCGGAGACGTAGGTGCCCAGGTACTCTTGCAGATCCGTGTGCTCGTGGTTGTTGATGCGCACAAACTTGTTGCCGCTGAACTGCGCCAGGTACTCGATCATACTAGTTTTGCCGGCGGATGTAGGACCCTGGATGAGGATAGGGAAGCGGCGCGTCGACGTGGCACGGACGAGGTTCAGAAGGTTACGCTCCACGTACGCGGTGCGGATGTAGTCTTCGCGCTCGACGGCCGGTTCAGCGCCCTGCATGAGCCAGTATTGGCGGTCTTTTTCCTTGTTCAAGAAACGCACGTAGTGCCGGCCGTCGCTCGGTGTCCGGGGTGCCTGGGCGAGGATAGCCTGGCGGCGCTGCGCGCTGGTAGAGTCGCCAAAAAGGTTGTCCAAGATTAACGGCATGACCATGTTCTCCGATGTCTGGCTCAGGAGGGTGAGGAAGCCCATGCAGAAACCTTCAAAGAGGGCACGCTCAAGGCCGTAAAAGGGCGCCACGTCGTCGACATAGCGGAGAACACGGGTAAGCGTACGAAGACTGTAGTGCGGTACTTCATTGGCGCCGTCCACGAGCTTCTTCTCCTCGGCAAGGCCCTTGATAGCAAGGTAGAGGCGGGCGACGCGTTCGATGATGCGATCGCTGACCTTGGCGTTGCCCTTGAGGTAGGTCTTGATGATAGGCACAAGGTCCTGGATCTCCCGGTCGGGGCTCGCAACGTAGAGCTCGGTAAAACGCGACCGTAGACCAATGGGCAGGTCACGCTTGCCAACATCCGTGGCAGGGTTCATGGCACCAAAGACGCGGAATTCAGAGTGGGCCTCGATTTTGTCGATTTCGCCCGTCTCAGACAGGAGGATGGAGGGCGTGTCGCCGGGGCCAGACGAGAGTAGGTCGGCAATGCTCTCAAGGGTATCAGGCGAGGCCAGGTTGATTTCGTCCAGGAGCAGCCAGTCACCGTTGCGCACAGCCTGGACGATCTTGCCCTCGACGAAGGCAAAAGCAAATGCCCCGGTGCCGCTCGCGACCTGGATATCAAACTGCTCCAGCTTCTCGGAAAACAAGGCCCAGCGCGGCTTCAGGTCGAGCAGAGCCTTGAGCTTGGAGGATTCGGTCTTTCTCCGCTTGGTCGGCTGGGCGTCGGCCTCGGGGGTGGCGGATGCGGATGCCGCTGCGGCTGCTGCGTCGGCGCGGGCAGCGTTCTGACGCTCCGTCAGCTGCTCCAAGATTTTGTCAAACATCTTAGGCGCCTGCTGCCACAAGCGACAGACATCAGCCCAGCGTCCCCGAGCGATGCTCGAGCTAATCCGCTTCAGGTACTTTTCGTTCTTCTCGGTCGAGATGCCCGTGGCGGCAAAGAGGTCCTCAAACTCCTCCTTGAGGGGCATTGCCAGGCTGCGGGCGTTGACAGGCTTGAAGCCGCCCAGCAGGTCGCCAACCTCGCTCTGCTGCGACAGGTTGACGACAACCAGCTTGTGGCCCATGGACTCGGCCAGCTGCTGGACCACGGTGGTCTTGCCGATACCCGTCTCACCGACAAGCAGAAGCGGCTCTTTGAGGTCGACGGCGACGGAGATTTGCTCGAGCAGGCGGCGCGCGTGCGCCGTCGTGGCAAACGGCCGGCCCTTGGGCTTAAGAAGGCCATTTGCGCCGCCGACGCGTCTTGGCTTCTTGAGCGTCGCGCGGCCAACCGTGAGCTGCTTCTCGCCGTCTTTAAACGGGGGCTCGTGGGACACAAGAACGTGCTCGGCTACGTCGGGCGGGATGCGCAGCGCCTGTGCAATGGTCTGGCCAAGGTACTTGCGCACGCGCTCGTCCTTGACACTACCAGCGAAGCAGTCCACGGCATCGAGGAAAATGCCAATCATGTCCGTCTCGGTCAGCGTCGGTGCAGCCGACTGGCCCGTGCCTGGCCGGAACAGAACGCGCTGCAGCCGCCTGCACCACTTCATGAGGTCGCGGAGAGTCATGGGTCGCTCAATGGCGGCCGGTGAAAGGGAGTTGTTCTTCTTGGACGGCAACGACGTCAGCTGGTCAAAGACGGCGAGAATGTCGGCAGCAAGCGCGTGAAGAGACGGAAAGCTATCATAAACAACCTGGCGCAGCTCCGACGGTGCCAGGGGTTGCACCGAGAGCTGCTGCCAGAGCCGTTCGCCGAGCAGGGAGCGGGTGGTTTCCTGGCCGTTGAGGCCCAAGGTGGTGCGGACAGTGGCAAAGATACGGAAGTTGCGGGAGGCCTTGATCGTCTCGCGGCGGCTAGGGATCAGCAGCTCACGACGCTCGATCAGGGGGAGGATGGTGCTCATGACTTCGTTGGGGGCGCGGTCGAGGTCCTCAATCAGCACCCAGCGGCCCTCCTGGACCGCGACGGTCAAGATTCCCGGACGCCATTGAAACGATCCCGGTTTTGTGCCGGCCGAGTACAGGCCGATGAGGGTCTTAGCATCGGTCTGCTCATTGAGGTGCAGGGTGACGAGGCCAGCCTCCATGCCGAGCTCGCGTGCGGCTTCGCGGACCAGGGACGTCTTGCCGGAGCCGGGCAGGCCGCGCAGCAGGATCGGCTCAGACTTTTGGAGACGCTTGGCGAGAGACTCGAGGTTGCCGAGCGTCGTGGACGTCTTGATCAGCGACGAGGGCTGAGTCGGGGTGGTCGTGCCGTCGAGCGCCGTATTCGCAGCAGGACGGGGGATGACGCTGCGGCCCCATGCGCTGACGAGGGGCGTGAGGGAAAGGACGAGCGGCATGTTGTCCGACTGGCCGTCCTGTGTCTCTCCATTCGAAATATCCTGCTCAGTCGCTTGACTGATGGCGGTCTGAATGGCAAAGGCACGTTCGTGCAGGTCTTTGCATCTTGTGTGCTCGTGGAGCGTGAGGAACGTGTAGTCGGCCTGGACCCCGTCAAAATCAGCAACAAGGCTGTCCCCCTCGAGTATATATTGACGCAGGACACTCTCGAGCTTAAAGTCGGCCGCGGCGTGTACGAGACAGAAGATGCGAATAGCGAGGAAGCGGACAGGCGGGGAGCCGTGGTGAAAGTAAGTCTGGAGGCCCGCGGGCACGAGCTGGGCGTAGGCCGAGGCGTCGAGGTTAACAAGACGCCACAGAACGACGAGAATCCGGATGAGGTCGGCGTCGGACGGCTGGGTAGAGAACGAGGGAGAATGCGAGGCAGAAGGAGAGGAGGAGGAGGGGATGTCGTCGTCGTTTGGGACGTAGTCGTAGAGCGAGGAGAGGGTGTGTAGGAGCGGCACCGTCGCCGAGGAGCCCGGTTTCGCAGCCGCGGCCGTCTCAGCAAGGTACTTATCCAGGAGGACCGACAGGTAGGGTGCCAGGGGCAGGATCCGGGTAAAGGCCGCGAGGATGGCGTCGTCCTGGGCGCCGCGGCGGGAGTGCAGCAGCCATCGTGCGCAGATGTCGGCGAAGAGGGATTCGAAATGGGCAAAAAGAGGCCCAGTCAAACGCGGAAGGAGTGCTGCTTGGGCAATGGCGTCTAGAAAGCTGGCCGCAGCGTGTGGTTGCGGCGGTGGTGTCGACGATGTCGAGGTGGTCGTCGTTGCGGCTGCAGGCGGCGTGTGGCTCTGGAGGGCACGCAGCAGCTCGGGCGGCAGCAGGGCCAGTGTGGTCGCGTCGGCCAGCAGAGACCGTCTCTGCGGCGACACGTCATACACGGCCATGACTAGCCAAAAAGAATCGGGATCGGGGCGTGTATCGTGGTGTTATCTCATGTTTTGTCCCGTCGGATGCAACTTTTTGGCTGCCGTTTTGGTGATGCAAAGTCGGCCAAATTTGGGGCAGGTACGACTCTTACTGCCAGGGCCGCTACTGCTGTTTTTTTTTTTTTTCTGCCAGGCAATTGCCTTATCGATAAGCTCTTTCGCTCCTTCCCGCTGCAAAAGAGCTCGCAAGCTGCCCGGGCCCCCACTGCTCCCGAATGGGCCAATCACGGCAGGCCAATGGCGAACAGCGGAAAAATCCCTTAATTTTTTTCGACGTCGGCCGATTCATTCGACGTTTTGATGGTCCCTCACGACGCACCAACCCACGCGACCAACAGTCTCCCGCCCATCGCGACCGCATCACCTCTGTCTTTTTCGACTTTCGTCCTTTCGTTTCTCGTGTCGCTCTTCCACTCCACCTCACAATGTCGATGACCTGCCGCTACGCAGCCCAGCGCTGCGCGCAACAGCTCCGGACGGCGAGCCACGTCCGCCCGGCCGGCGCCGCCATGGCGTCCTTTTGCGTCGCGCCCCAGCGCATTGCACGGCGGCACAACTCGACGGAGGCCGCCGTCGACCCCAAGATCGCCACCATCGTCGACCAGATCAGCCAATTGACGCTCCTCGAGACCGCCAGCCTGGTGTCGAGCTTAAAGGTAGGAGGTACAGGAGGACGGCCGGGATGAGGACGGGGATGGTGGATGACGATGTGATATGGAATCTAGCCGGGCAAGTTCAATGCTAACTCTTTTTAGACCCGCCTGAACATTCCCGAACTCCCGATTGGCGGCTTCGCCGCAGGCCCCGCAGCACCGGCAGGAGCGGCCGCCGAGGCCGCAGAGGAGGACGATGCACCGGCGGCGGCGGCCGAGAAGTCGCTATTCACGCTGAAGCTGGAGAGCTTCGATGCGGGCTCGAAGCCCAAGGTCATCAAAGAGATCAAGAGCCTGCTGGGTCTGAGTCTGGTGGACTCCAAGAAGTTCGTGGAGAGCGCGCCCAAGATGATGAAGGAGTCGGTGCCGAAGGAGGAGGCCGAGAAGATCATTGCGACGCTCAAGGAGCTGGGCGCCGTGGTGTCCATGGACTAGGCGGGATGACGACAGTTATGACTGACGACGCCTGGGTTTTGGGTGCTGGGTGCTGAAGAGAATGGGAGACGGCGGACGGGGCCGCATACACGCATTGTATACAAAAAAGCAGATAAAACGCCACCAGCCATGTAACATTAAACACACTGTACTCCTAATTGGAATACCATCTTCTATCCATACCACGGGGCCTTCAAGCTTGTTACATTGCCTACGGCGAGAACAAAGAGCGACAAGAACAGCATATTGGTATCGATGACAAGTAACGAATGAAACAGACCAGCACGAGAGCTGGATCGAGCCACGAAAGGCTCCGAGAACAAGCAAACTAATCTCCAAAGTAACTTTTCCATACGCAGGTGTATCCCGCAGACCATGCACCGTCCCAACCCAACCAAGAAAGAGCACCTCAAACGCCGTCATAAACAAGAAAGAATTCCGAAGAAAAAAAAAACTGGCAAGTACACCACGACGGCCCAAGGAGGAAGGAGCCGCCTCACTAGTCAGCCCTCCCGTTCGTAGCGGGATGTGCTGCCTCGGCGCGGTGCACGCAGCTCGCAAGCACCGCCCGCTCGCGCTCGGCCTGCTCCTCCTCGCCCATCAGGTGATCGTCCTCGCCCAGGTCGCTCGTCTCGTCCCACAGCCGCCACATCTCCGTGTCCTGGCCCTTGGGAACGGCCCAGATGCTCTCGCGCAGCCGCTTATGGCGTTCGCGGTCCTCTTCGATACGTTCCTCGATCTGCCGCTTGTCAAGGCGGCGCGGGGGCTCAACGGCTGATTCGCCGCCGCCGCCAGCACCGCCCGCATCGCCTGCGCCGCCGTGGTCGGTGCCGCCACTACCGCCTCCACGGCCGTTCTGTCGCCGCGAAGGGATCGTTTGTGATGGTGGCTGGCCGTCGACGTCCATGACATCGCCGCCGCCGCCGCCACTTCCGCCGTTTTGCGCTGCCGACGCGCCACCGCCCTCGCCATCGGCGCCACCCTCGTGCCGCCTGTTGACCGGGGACAGCAGGTCGGTCTCGCGCTCCTTGAGGACCTCCTCGATCTCAGTGACGGCCTGGGCCTCGAGGAATCCCTTTTGCTGCAGGCCCTGCAGCACGCGGCGCACAACCTTGACGTTGGCGGCGCCCTGGCCGCTCTCGGGGGCCACGGCGTCAACGACGCGGATGATGTCGCGCTGGAGCATGCCGACGTAGTCGTTGTGGCCCTCGCGCTGGGCGAGCTCGAGGAAGTGCTCGATAAAGTACATGATGTTGGCGCGTTTGTTAAGGGCCGTTTGGGGCTGAGGAGTTAGCTGGTTATCAGGTCGACAAAAGCCATGGCGTACAGGGACCCACCTTTTCGAGCTGTTCGATGATGCACGAGTGCAGGTCCTCGTCCATGTCCTTGTACTTGAGCGCATAGGCGGCGGCCTTCTGGGCGGAGGTGACGGAGGCATTGAGGTTCTGCAGCTGCGCGCTGAAGCGCACGCGCACCTCGAACGGGTCTGCCATGGGGGGTGTATAGTTGTGCGTGTGTGCGGTCTTTGTCTGCTTGTCGTCGCTGTCCGCTGAGGTGGTCGTGATGCGATGCGATGCTGGAGCACAAGGAGCGGGCGATTTTGGTTGGTCGAATATTATTTTGACCTGCGTCACTAGCCCCAAGATACGCGCTGGCGGGCGGCAGTCGCCAAACTCGCTCCACTGGACCGCACCGATCCCCCGCTGTATTTTACGCCAGGCCAGCTGATAATCCTGCGAGTAGCATTTCACTAATCACACAGTGTACTGATGTCCATTTCAGGCTTCTACTAAGCGCACTCTCCGTCGTGTACTTGCAGGTTTACAGAACAAATGGATGTATATTCGCACAGTCTCAGGTAGCTACTTCCTACTGTACATCCAACGCTCTTTCCCCAATCCGCGTACCCTACATAACATCCAGCGACACTGCTCTCCGTCCTACTCGTCCTCTTTCACCTCATCTCTTCACCTCATCACCACCCTCACCTTGTTCATCAAGCTCAGCATCCACCTGCGCCATGTAGTCGTCCATGCGCTGCGCAGCCAGGCGTGCGTCGGCACGCAGCGTGTCTTCGAGACCAAGACGGATGCCGCTGTCCGGGTCGCTTTCGTCGTTGGACGCCAGCAACTCGAAGCGCTTCTGCCAAAACAGCCACCGTTTGATGTGTTTGTCGTCCTTGGACCCGCCGCTCTGGGGGTACAGCTCGTACAAGCATTTTCGAATGATCCGGAGGCTGGTCTCGTTGCCCAAACAGGCGGTTCCTTTCTCTAGGTTGTCGTCGATGTCGCGGATGACAAATCGATACATCGTGCGGCCGGCGATCAGCATCCAGTTGCAGGCGACTCGCACATTGCACGCGAAACTCGCCTGGCGCGACGCGACAATGCGGTCCTTGGGGCCGGCCTGCTCCGAAGGCGGATCCTCGAGAGCGTTGGCGATATCGTCGACGCCATACAGCAGTGGTCCGACCCCGCCTTCTCTGAGCATCACCACGTCGCGCGCATTGAAAGCGGCGAAGTTTGTCCATTTCTGCAGATAGTCCGCAAAGTTCTTTTGTTGGTCGTCAATGCAATCCAGGTAACCTAGCCTCAGGCTGTCCTTCAGGTCGTGGAGCTCCAGACTCGGGGCTACTTTGTATCAGTTCTTGAGCAGACTCCAAAAAGAAAAAGAGAAACGCAGCACGGGGCACAGTCTCTTACGTATATAGTCCTCCCGCACCATGCCGCCATAGATAGGCAAGTCGGCCCAGAGGTCTTTTCTTTCCTTCGCGAGGGGCGTTGGTGAGAGGTTGGGGTCAGTGTTTTGTTCTTTATCTGCCTCGCTGTTGTTCAGTCTTGGGGAATGGGTAAATACTCACACCCCATACATACACAGTCCCTCTGGACTTCGATCCAAGGCTCTTTAGAAACCCCAGAAGCTCATACTGGAGAGGGTTATCGTGGGGGACCAGTTTGACGGTTTCCAAGAATGCGAGCCACAGCTTCCATAGATATAACTCCATGCCTCCATCGTCACTGTGCTCGTTTTTCTTTGCGATCTGCTCGGCATGGAGGTCGTAGGGGCACATCTTGTCGATTATTGTGGCTGCTGCCGCCGCGGCCTGCGATATCTCCAAGGCCGGTTGGACCGGTGAGGTGACACTGAGCTTGCGCTGAGCCGCCTGGGGTGCCGCAGCAATGAGCATATCGGCAAAGACATGTTCAAAGCGCTTGGTGAGTCGATCGTTCAGCTTCTCATCGTCATAGTCATCCGAGTTGTGCTCGCCATCCTCTTCTTCGGACACGAGGAAGTCATCCATGCGATCCTTGCCGATCAACTTTTTGACCAGCGCCTTCGTGTCAGCATCCATATGAAGCCTGGCATACTTGACGGACCCGGCCGTGGCGGGCTCGGCGGACTTGGCAGACTCGGTGGACATGGTGGGCGTGAAAAGGGCGGGAAATCTATGGAGAGGACCACAAAATGGTCAGGGTAGAGGTTGGGGCTGAAGTTGGAAAAGGTTGGCTAAAAAAGCTGGGCAAGGGATTTGGGGAAACGAACACCAACCCCATATGCGGCCTCAGATGAGAGTCGGCCGTGGAAGATTTACCAGGAATCTCGAACCAGAAAAGGTCTTATGTCTAAAAGAAAAAGGAGCCTAGAATCACAGGTTTTTCACAGCATCATCCGGAAGCAGGCTTTTGATGTTTGGCCGTTGGTTGTTGGTTTATGCATTTGATGTACAATTTGTACTTTGCATTCAGCATTTGCATTCCGCATTTTTGCAAGTATGTCGTCTCACTCATATTCCACAACGAGGAAAAATGCCAGATGCGCTACGGAGTAGTTACAGCTGACCCGGCCACGTTGGCGCCACCGTTTTTCGCCGTATAAGCTGATTGGCTCCAGTTGGTCCTAGCCTTTCGTCGCATCTCACCCGCAAGCGTGATTGAATAAGAACAGATGAAAGTGAATGAAAATAGGATGCAAATCAGAAATCAAATATCAGACAAAAAAATAATAATAGAAACAAACCAGAATATGACATAATCATTCTTGTTTCATCATGCACTCATATATCAAAGTTAGAGAGGAAGAAAAGATAAATAATAGAATGCCAAACACGACAAGATACGCATTGTTTCGCCACAACTGATATGCCAGTATATTCCAAAATGAAAATCAGAAATCAAAAAGAGAACATAATGAGTAGAATCAAACAGGCTAGCCTACATGTTGTTTCGTGATAGCCAGTATTTTGTGACAGTTTGAGTCGTTCTCTTCCGACGCCAGTAGGCCTCATCCCACTGTGTCATTTTTTGAGGCTGAAGAGCATCTTCATGATTGTTCTCTTTGTTCACATCTCGTCTCGCGCGTTCACTGTGTAGATACATCACAAAAATTACCATACGAAACAAGGAGACCACAACTACATTCAACAGAGGGTGAAACATTATAGAGGACAGACCTCCAGATGGCACTACAGGAGGCAAAAGGAGAAGCAGGACAGACGATGCGAATATGAAGATGCAGAACGATGTGGAAGCCGTACAACAATACTTAAGTGACGATGCCTCACGAGCAAAGTGCATGTTTGTTCGTCTCGAAGCTTCTTATCAGACCGACAAGAGAACAGCATCCACTACGCCTACTGTACCCAGGCACCCTTTCACGATCAACAAAGCTTCACAGCCATAACAACCTACCTTGGTGATGTCCATGCAGCGAGCGCAAACCGCTACCTCCCCCTACATCCATGTCTTCATACCGCCCTATTTATATGTTAAATACATAAATCTAACTGTTTCCTAGCATTCTTGCACCGAACTCAAAGATGACGACCCGGTTCGATTCCTGGGGTTCTCCAACGTGAGAGAGCAACTCAAAAAGATGCGGGAAAAAGTGGCGGGAAAAGTGCTGCAGCTGAGAGCTCGAACTGGGTGTCGGAAACCCGAAGAGATAAAACTAGCAAGAATTGCGGGAAAATATCCAACATGCAACAAGAATCACGAGGAAAACATCACCGTAGAAGAGGTGCTAATGGAATACCCTGTCCAAACAAGCACCAAACTCTGGATGGGAACCGAAAGAAAGCGGGAGCTGCTTGCGTTATCTACATGGATCGGGGCCCCGAGCTTGTCGATCCGGATGAGTTTTGGGTATTGTATCATGACCCGATGAGGCCGGGGAAGGGGCGGTTCCCAGAGTTTTCAATGGTCAACGTGCAGAAGCAGGGCAGATACTTCCGATGACAAGAAGAGGGCGGACGAATATGCAGAGTAGGATGGTAAAAAGACGTCAACCGCGAAAACGGTGAATGGGGCGTTGAGCTTTTGTCCCTTTTTTGGTCTTGCTTGTTGTTAATTTGTGTTTCTTCCAGTTCTCAGTCTTGCTAGAATTTCTTACTACAATATAGACTGCATTTTGTTTGATTTAACCTATTAACGCCTTGAACAATCAAATCGGTGGTATGATGATTTGCCTATATTTTACCCCGTTGCGACTTGCATTATATCATCCAGATACGGAGTAATACCAGGTGTTCCTGTCACCACAGCCGGCTTTCCGACGACATATGACAATGTACATCGTGGGTGCTAAAAACAAGCGTTTTGGCACTCTTCTTTTTTTTTTTTTTTTTTTGTAATTGAATCTCATTGGCATTTATATATAAAAAAAGGACTATGAAGAAGATGGTTGAAATAAAAATGGGAATGAGAAGATGTCTTCAACAAACAACTATTATCAATAGTCGACCTCATCAGCTCATCTAGCGAACTTGAACAAGCCGGCGTGCTTCTTCCTCGCACAAATACAGACACCGGTCAGGATGCCTTTCAGACGAAGATCAAAATTCAAGAATGTGGAAATAGTACGCCAATACGGAGGGAGCACTTGTGAGTGCAGTGTCACTTCAGGCTAGAGCGGACTCTGTTCCAATTTTGGGCGCTGCCATGCACTTGTATAATGCCCCGTATTAGCGTCCCTTCCAGAACCAATGCGGACCGTTCCTGCCCAATCCCACCTCCCTGTCGCATGGGTGACTGCCTGTTTAGGGAGCTCGGTTGGCATCCCGCGGCACGGTCCAGCCGCTGGGCCCACTATAAGATACATACGGGTGATTCCACTGGTGATTTCCGGGGTGACAAGGCGCAAAAACGGGCTGCTCGGTGAAACCGACAACACAATATCACGCAGCATGGGGCGTCGCGTGCGCTGTGTGGCCCCTGGGAGGGTGGAAGGCGAATGGAAGAAGAAAAAGGAAAAAAGAAGGAAGGAAAGAAGGAATGGAAGAAATGGAGGAAATGAAAAGAACAGGCAAAAGACGGGATGGAAGAAAATAAGACGGAAGGCCAGCGAGACACGCTCACCTTTATCTCGCAAAGCCCCTTGTTTTGACCCCCTTTTATTCTCTCGTTCCTCTTGTTTGTTTTTCCCTTGTCTCCTGTCTCTGACCTTTTTCTTCGCCTCCTGGCCACGGCAGGCCTGTGCCCTTGTTTTGTCCATGTTGTATTCCGCTTGTTTTGCTCCTGTTTTGAGGCTGCAAGCATGCCAGCTCGTGCGGCACTTTCTCCGGTCTCTTTATCACCAGTGATATATGCCGTGTTCCGTGGGGACTGCGTATCACTCCGTTGTAGGCAGGGGTGGTTGTTGTCAGTAATACTCGTATATAACAACAGCAAGCTGCTCTGTCGTGATCGCACCTTCCTTCTCTTTTCCCCTTCCTCTTTTTCTCTCCTGTGCTCTTTCCTCACAACGTCAACAACGCCACCCTCGCTCCTTCTTTCCTCAGATGTCCCCCAGCCCTTCGTCCAGCCCATCACATCGTCACTTCCTCATGCTTGAGCCCCCTGACGACTCATCTCTCCTGTTCTTCTCCTCGTGTCTCCTTTTCTCACGGCCATAATGCCTGCCGCCACCTTCAACCTTCCCATTGTGGGCGGATCAAACTCCTCTGCAGCCGTCATGTCGTCGGCGAGCTCCGTCTCGTCGTCCTCGGCCACCGACCACCTCACCCTGGCCGTGCTCGGCTGCGGTACTATGGGCATCGCCATTCTCTCGGGCATCCTGACCGAGCTCGCTGAGATGGACGCGCCGCGCCCGCTGCAGGTCGTCACGTCGTCCGCCTCGGTATCGTCGCTGTCGGCGCTCTACACGGCCTCGCAGCCGTCCAACGGTGCCTCATTCTCGGCACCCAGCTCGGCTCCCGCCGCGGATGAGATGCCCGAGCGTCTGCCCACGCACTTTCTTGCATGCGTGCGCCGCCCCGAGGCCGCCAAGCGTCTGCGGGCCGCCCTCTGGGCCCACTCCTCGGTCGTCAAGGTCGTTGTCGATGACAACGTCGCGGCTGTCCAGCAGGCCGGCGTCGTGCTCCTGGCCTGTCAGGCATCCGAGGCCCCCGCCCTGCTCTCCAGCCCTGGCATGGCCCGCGCCCTGCAGGGCAAGCTGCTAATCAGCATCTGTTCGGGCGTGACCGTCGAGCAGATCGAGGGCTACTTGTACGGTGACTCTGAGACGTCGTCGGCCCTGACCACAACGACATCGGCCGCCACCTCGCCCAAGGAGGTTCGCTGCCGCATCGTGCGGGCCATGCCCAACGCCGCCAGCCTCATTGGCGAGAGCATGACCGTCGTGGACACGTCCTCGGCTGCGGGGCCCCTGCCGGCCGATGCCGCTGCTCTTGTCACGTGGATCTTCCGCCGCATCGGGAGCGTCATGCACCACCCGTCCCGCCGTGCTGTGGCCGGTGCCGGCACCCGTGCCCTGGCGACCGTCGACCGTGTGGCGGCATCGTCGGCTGCGGCGTGCACCGCCCTCGGTACGGCCGGTCCGGCGTTCTTCGCGCTTGTGCTCGAGGCCACCATTGACGGCGCCGTCGCCATGGGCCTACCGCGCGCCGAGGCGCAGCTTCTGGCGGCGCAGTCGATGCGTGGCGCTGCCGGGCTGGTTTTGCAGAACGGCGAGCACCCGGCGCTGCTGCGGGACCGCATCAGCACGCCCGGCGGGTGTGCGATCCAGGGCCTGCTGACGCTCGAGGAAGGCGGTGTGCGCAGCACGATTGCGCGTGCTGTGCGCGAGGCGACGGCCGTGGCCGTCCAAGAGGGCAAGTAAAGAACACAAACGTATGCAAGAATTTGGAAGGGAGGACCGATTGGGTGTTGTACTTCGTCCGCGTTCCGTCCTGTACGATATTTGTAAGCCATATAAATTGGAGTCCGGTTTCTTCTTTTTGTTGCACCCTAGAATAGAACATCATAGACACACTAGAATTTTGAATACAGATACAGCAGTTCAACTTACCTTTATTCATGAGTAGCCGTGACGGTTAGATGAAATGGCTTGGTATTCAGTTATGAAAAGGAAAAATGAACAAAATGTGAAGAAAAAGATATGAAAGTGAGACAGCCGTTCCTGATTCCCACCGGCCGAAAAAAGAAAGACCAAAAATGAGCATGAACTAATAACGCCAACCAATATCCCCCGTTTTCCCCTTTTCGTCACGCTCGTCCCCGTCCCAATACGAACTTTCGTTGCAGACCGCCCCCTCAAGCATCCTCCACGCGCGCGCGCTTGCTGCCATTTTGCGCCGCGCCCGCCTCGTCCTCGTCCTCCGCAGACAGCTTCCGCTTGACAGACACTTGCTTGTCGGCCGCCAGCTTGGACCGGCTCTCAAACATGCTAAGAATGCGCGCATACTCGAGCTCGACGCTCACCAGCGTCTCTTCTAGTTTGTCGATGCGCTGCGACCGCTCCAGCTGGCCCAAAATCTCCTTGTTGTGCCGGTACAGTCGCTGTTTCACAAACAGGCGCCACAGCTTGTATTCGTGCTCCTGCTGCGCAGTCGCGGGGGGGAGAGCGGCCGCCGCGGTCTTGTCCTTGCCGTTGGCGACCGCCACAGCCGCCGCGAGCGACTTGCCCTTGCCGTTGCCCTCTGCACCCTCTTCGTCTCCCTCCTCGTCGTCTTCATCCTCCTCCTCCAGGGTCGGCCGCACGGCGGGCGCCAGCTTCTGCATCAGGTACATCTCCACCACGCGGTTGAACTGGCGCGGCGCAATCTTGGTCGTGTGCCGCAGCGTCTCCAGCACCGCCGGATCGACAATGTTGCGTGGCGAGGGCCCCGCACGCGGGATCTTGACCGCCTTGTTGATGCGCACAGCCTCGGTAAACGCCGGCAGCTTGGACAGGTACGTCAGGTCCGCAATGTCGCGCAGGTCGTCAAACGCCTCGTTGGGGTCCTCCACGGTGATCTCGGTCGTCTGCGCTTCGTTGAGGTACTCGTCAAAGATGGTGCCGTACAGCCGGCCGGCGTTGCCCTTGCCCTGGAAGGGCGGCAGAATAATAAACTGCGAGATGCGCGAGCGGCACGGCAGCTTGGCGAGGGCAAACGAGGTCTTTTGGAGGCCCTCCTCGTCGCTCGGGGGCAGCGCAAACTCGTCCTTTGTCGACTTCTGCGGCGGCGTGGCGGGCCCCACCGGAAGCAGGAAGCGGTACACCGTCGAGTAGCCGGCAAACTCGTGCTCGTACGAGTCAGCTGAGCCGGGCAGCTGGCGTGTGCGGTACAAGAAGAAAATGGTCCAGCGGTCGGCCGAGTCGACTGTGTGGGACGTGGCGTCTTCTTTGGCGATGAAGGTGCCGCCCTCGATGAAAAAGGGCACAAAAATTTCGATGCGCTTGACCAGCTGCAGCACGGCCGGGTCCGATAGCGTGCCCTTCCAGATCTCGTAGCGGCCGTCGCTACCGACGAACGTGCGGATGCACTCTCCGGGCGGTGTGTAGTCGGCGGTCGGGGTCTGCTTGATGGCCTGTTCAAACTCGGACGGCTTTTGGAAGGCCACTACAGAGGATTTCGTGTTAGTACGTGCCGCTGTATGCGTATGCATCTCGTTGAACGTAATCGTTGGTTTTCTTACCATCGGTGAGGTATCCTTTCAGGACAGTCTGGATATCGGTCGGCTCGATCTCGCCTGTCTTGAGCTTCTTCGACGAAGATACGTGCAGGTTTGGCCGCATGTCGGATGCGTTAAAGCGCAGGCTGATCTTGAGGCCCTGGTAACCAACGATCGTCTCCTCGTCGCCAAAGATAGAGTATGTGAACTTGGGGTTGAAGGAAGCGATCGAGCGCAGGCCGGTCGGCGCCGGCTGGACAAGGCTGATCTCGAGCGCCTCGTTGGCGTTGGACACCCCTACAGGTCGGTGTTAGTCAAATGTCTGTTAGAGCAAAATATCAGGCCAACATCACGATGTCGTACACTCGTCGTAAGAATGCTCCATCGTGGCGGTTCGGCAGCGCAGCTATTGGATTGGTCGATCTGCTCCTCAGTGTGAGATGAGATGGCGATAGGTTCGATTTCGCCGTTTTATCGGTATACGTGTCGATTTGTGCACGTCGTAGGCTCAAAAGGTGCAAAATGCCTTGAAATACGTCGTGGTAGCGTTGGATGTCGTTGCAAATCGCTGTGTCGCTAGGAAAATGTCGAAACGCGAGTCGCGATGGACTAGGAAACCGCGTTGAGTGTTAATTGACGTGCACGGACCATTTCTGCAAGGAAGGAGCAGAGAAGCAGAAGCAGAGAAGGCAGGAGCTGAGGTTCGGAGCTAGTCCTCATTAGGTCTAACGTAGCAATGCGCCTGCAGTTTTGGATGATTAGCTGCCCGTATGTTTTTTACGCCACATAATCCGAGTTCCAGGGGCTACGCAGCACTGAGCAGCAGAAGCGACATATTCCATACATTGACGGCCCTGACGATTTCTGCGCATCGTCACCTGCGCCATCGTCCGCACCACAACCAACACGGCAAACGGCCTTTCCTTGCTGTCTTTTGCTCCTGGATACCCGGCGAACGACAAGCATCGAATTAAATACACGACGACGAATTGGGGCACCGTCCAGACGCATCCCTTCCGCCTGCGCACGACAGGCATCGAATGGTTTTTTGAAGCTTCACGAAGTTATCTCTCTTGCCGTCCTGTGTCGCATCTCCTCGACTGCCGCTGCGTTCTCCGTCAGATCTCGGGACCTTGCACTCCTAGCATATACTATATCGATATATATCTACCCGCGCCGTCGCCTGTCCGCCGCCAAGGCGAGCCTGCACCATGGGCGGGCTTCTCCTTCTCCTGGCGCTTTGCGTATGTCAACGGTTCATCCTGTCTCTCGATATATTGTGTCTGTGCTAGTCGCTAACCAGTCTCTTTCCACAGGCCGTCATGGCATTTGCGTATGTCCCCACAAGCTGGATCTGTGCCGCCCCCTACCCGTCCTCCATACTAACCTCCGCGCAGGTCGTTTCTCGCCGGCGCTCTTCCCTTGTCCATGACCCTCACACAGTCGCAGCTACGGCTCATCTCCAGCATAGGCGTCGGCATTCTCGTCGGTACATCACTAATTGTCATCATACCCGAGGGCGTCGAGGCCATTGCGAATCCTATGCTCAACCCGCCCGGCTCGGTTGCCGCGAGCCACATACACAATGCGCGACACCTGTCCTTCCTGAACAGCCGGGCCGTTCCCGAGGCGGCCACCGCTGCCGCACGTTCCGTCGATGCCGACAATGCGCTCAGCGATATCCTACTTCCCCGAGGCGCCGACAACAATGCGGTCCAAGCGGCAGTAGCACGATCCCCCGTCAAGGCGTCGAGCGAAGAGAAGGAAGAAGCGGCCGACGGCACGACTCCTGCAAAGAGCGGCAGTGACGAGACCGCCACCGACCCGACAAAGCACCACCAGGGCTTCGGCAAGTCCAAGCAGAAGCAGGAGGGTGCGGCTGCGCCTGCGCCGACGGACGAGCCGCGGTCCCTGCCGACGTTCTTCATCGGCTTTGCGCTCGTCACGGGCTTCGTGCTCATGTTCCTAATCGACCGCCTGCCGCGCCACGCCGTCGACAAGCTGCAGTCGGGACCCACCACGCGCCACATCAGCCTTGACAACCTGGCCTCCTCGAGCCTGGCCGGCGACAGCGATGAGGGCCACGAGGAGGAAGGGTTCTTGGGGTCGCTGACACCGACGCCGCGGCAGTCGCGCGGTCTGGCGACGACAGTGGGCCTCGTGATCCACGCCGCCGCCGACGGCATCGCCATGGGCGCGTCGGCGACGACCGAGGACATGAAGCTGGGGTTGGTGATCTTTGTGGCCATTATGGTGCACAAGGCGCCCGCGGCGTTTGGTCTAACGTCGGTGCTTTTGAAGCACGGGCTGTCGAAGCGGGCCGCCCGGGGCCACCTCGTGGTGTTCAGTCTCGCGGCGCCTTTTGGCGCGCTAGGAACGTACATCCTCATCAAGCTGCTGGGCGGCGGCAACATGGAGGGCGAACGCGGACAGTGGTGGACGGGCATGCTGCTGCTTTTCTCAGCAGGCACTTTTTTGTTAGTTCTTCCTCTCCCCGCTTCCAGCCCTCATACATCCAGTACTAACAACCCAGGTACGTCGCTATGCAGGCGATGCAGGAAGAGGCCGGCGCACACGACCACCACTCGCTCGGCAACGGCTACTCGGACGCGGCCACCCTGGCGGCGCAGCGGAAACAGAGCCGGCCGCAGATGCGGGACACGCTGGCCACGATTGTCGGTATGCTGCTGCCGCTGCTCACACAATTCGGCCACCACCACTAGCGCTGGACTCTATGGCTGGTGTTTGCAGCGTACGCGTGTATTCTCGCTACTCTCAGTCACTGCCCACGTGTGTTGATCTGCGCCGGGCGGTCCCGTCGGTCCGGGCGGCAGCGGTCGCTCGTGTAGAGACGAGTTTCTCTTGGAGAGATGACCCTGGTGCACAACATTTACAGGAGGTAAATCAAAAGAGGAAAGATCAAAACAGGATGCCATGAGGTGGTGGCACGATTGATGATAGGTCCAGTTTCTTCTTATGTGGCGTTTCTTTTTCTTCGTTTTATTTTTGCCACTCCTTTCTGGTCTGGTTTTGTTCACGGCGCCTGGGGTCTTCTCCTACATGTTTTGATTTTTGGGTCTTCTTTTTGAATTTCTGTAATATGTGTACGACAAATGACGTATTTCTATATCGGTTTCATTAGACTATTCTGTACAGAATAATGCCCATCTAAGTTGACGACAATATCTAGAAGAATTGTAAGATACTACAATATTTGTGCAATAGTGCAAGTAAACAAGAGGTGTTTTCATGTCTCTTCGCTCTCCGAATATATCCATCGATAATCAAAAACCACAGCATTATAAATAATTTAGTGGTTTTTGATGTTCGTTTTAAACAAGTATATTCATATATTCGTCATCCCTTTTTTTCAAAAAAAAAAGTCAAATAATAAGAACGGTCAGAAGACTTTGAATATAATAATTCCAACATAAATAAAGCAATAATAATTCGAAAGATGAATGATACAATAGGAGAGGAAGCAAGGCAGATTTCCCACACCCTATGCATACGACAAGATGACATGTGGTTTAGCAAACAACAATAAATATAAAACAACCAAGAGCCAGGCCTCGGACGTCTACTCGTCCTCCACCACAGGGTATTATCGCCAACACTTTTCATCCATACCAAAGCTTTTTTACCGAAATCTATGTGTCCTCAGTTTCAATATTAGTAAATCAATAAAGGCGAAGCACTGGTGCAACTCTGAAAGGACATCTTGCTAGGTGGTTCGTCCATAAGAAGAAGTAAATAAAAACGCTGCATGGTAGCGACCCTATCTACTCCGTACACACGACCTAGTTTGTTTCAACCGGCCATGGCAAAACGAGAAAAGAAGCACAGCCACTGTAAAAAGACCACTTTACGGCAAACTCTGCTCGTAATTACTCTGCTCGTAATTACTCTGCTCGTAATTACTCTGCTTGGAACGTGTGCGGTGTAAAGAGGCTCTTTCGTCCTGTAGGAGCGACGCGCAGCGTTGAACTTAATTACCCGCTACTAATTATGCTCCTTCGAACTCCGTTCTGAGAGCATAGCGCGTTTCAGCCCTTCCCCTTCGTTCCCCCTTCTTCTCCGCCACCCATTGCGACACGATTGGCGCCCATCGCGCCTGCCAACCCGCAGCGTAACAACGTCTCTTGCGCCTTTCTGCTGTTGCCCTCTTTCTCTCCTGCCCTCGTGTCTGGTCCCCTTCACGCCCTGCCCCTTCCTCACACTGAAACTGGCCAATCCCATCGCGCATGCGATCTTTCCTGGCCCTCCCTCCAACGCCTCCTCGTACGGAGTACATATTTGTACAGATGGGGGATCAATACAACTCAATTGTCTTTGCCACCCGCCGCGGACATGTCTCTCCTGTTCCGAGCCTTCCCTCCCCGCCCGCCGCCTGGCCTTCTAGCCGCCGAGTTGATGCACCCAAGAAAGAGGTGTGGAGCACCTCTTTGAGCAACGGACTCAGCCAAGATGCACTCGAGGCTTTCAAGCAGAGGTCTCATGGGTTGTCCTCATGCTGAGAGAGCCTCACGCACCCTGACAGCATGAGCGTTCTTTATTGTGTGACTGCGCAGTCTCCCTACCTCGACACGACATGGGAAACAGGGAGGGTGGAGACGACAGGGCGAGTTCATGAGAGTCAAGACCGAGATGGGGCGGCAGTCTACAAGATGCGTAACGGCTGGACCGCCTCCTCTTTCTCCTCGTCACCTGCCTCGACTGGTGCTGCCAGAATGCACTCTTGGCCTCCTTTCGTCTCTTTCGTCTCTCCTTCATCGCCCTTCGTGATCAACCTCGCATCCGCTACGATCATTAAGCTTTTCGTCTTTATTTTTATCCCCCCCTCTCTCTCATTGCTTCACTGCTTTCCCCATAAGAGCCTTTGGGTGCGGCCTCCTGGTTTCTGATCGACTGGAAATGAGAAAAGGGATGCGCAGGGGGAGCCAGAGCTCGAATGTACGCGCATGGAAACACGCTCAAGGGCTGGCCGCCACCTGCACGTCGAGCTCGGTCCCTCTGCTGCTGATCGCCGTGCCCCTTTCTCTCAACCTCTGGCCTCGCTTTCGTGCCTTTTTTTTCTCTTGCAATATTGACCATATGCATATCGTCTTCCCTTTGCATGTGGACCTGTCTTGGAGCTCCCTTGGATGGACCATGCAGCTGAACTCAGGGCGTCAACGCGAGGGGACTCTTTCTTGAAAGTCCCACGATGCCCTTTCCCTGGGCGCCTCCTCTTGCTTCTCCGCCCGCTTGGGCCGTCCGAGTTGGCGCTCCCGCCCTGGGCCAGCCGGCCTGGACACACTCCCGTTCCTTTTTTAGATCCATCTACAACACTGCATCGTATTACGCCATGAAGACTTGATCACAGGAAAAAGGACAAGGACATGTGCAAGTAAGTACCCCAGAAAAAGGGTATGTTCCCGTGTCGACAACCTTGACTCGCCAAGAATGTGACATGCCCAAAAAGGCCTGCGATCACCACTGTCGAGGCTCAGATGGTTCATGGACTGGGCGGCCACACACACCTACCAGCCGTGCTTCAGCATAAAGTCCATTTTGTAAACGCATACTACGCCGGCGAGATCATTTACGATGGCATCTTACACTGGTCTCTGCCGCTTGCGTTTTGCGGGTCATGCTCCTCTGCTCGTTCCTGCCCGCCAGGCCAGGTCTGGCCGACGACCCACGCCTGTGAATGGTTATGCACCAGAGTGCGCTTTCCCCACCGGGGGTCAGCGGCCGGTCGCGCATGCTGATTCGACAAGACGTTGTAGCTGGGCTCCACTCAGCCTCTCTTTCCTCTTTTGCCCCCTTTCGCCAGACCGCGCTCTTTCCTGCCTCGTTCCCCTCTGCCGGTCTGGCCCCCAATGGCCCCCCCAGTCTCCTGAAAAACTGTCCCATCTGGCTGGAGCAGGCCGCTGGCCAGGCCCTGAAGCCGCTTGTCTCGCACTCACTGTTCCAGGTCTGGCACTGACCAAGCAGGCCGCTCTTTCCCTTTCCCACGCTTAGTGCTCGCCCCCCTTGGGTCCTTGGTTGGTCTCTCACACACACACACCACTGTCTCTCGTCACTTACTTCCTCCCTCGCTTCCTCTACCCGCCCCCTTCCAATTCAACCCTCTCCGCGCTCCGTCGTTCCTTCCTTTCTGCCCTTGCATCGTTAAATCTCTTTCCCTTGCCTTTTGTACCGGGAGCCATTCTCTTTCCTCTTTTCCCCATTCCTCGTGTTCTGCACCTCTATTCACGGTATTCACGGTATTCGCGGTTTTCTCCTCTTTCGCATTCTGGACCGGACGCCGTCTGCACCGTCATACCGCCTCGCCCCCTCCTCTTCACCCCCGACGACAGCATTCCAGCCAACGGTCTCCTTCTTCGCTCTTTGTCCACACCGTCTTCGCAATCGCCATATCCACCATTCCAATGCCTCTCTGAAAGCGCCTCCACAGAGTCTTCTTGTCTTGCTGCCACGCCAGACACGCCCCAGCATTTCAGACGCTTCCAGACCGCCTGCTTCAAACTCGACCCGAACGACCGCCGAGACGCATAGCCGAGACGACCATCTGACACCCTCCACGCCACCGCCATCCAGTTCGCCGTACTGTCACCTTCGCGAGCACGCCGGTTGACGCTCACCGAGACAGACGGTTCTGTTGCCCATCGTTCCTTCCTGTTCAAGCCGATTGGTAACAGCCGCCGCCCGCGACTGCCGCTTCACGCCCAACACCGCCTTTGCGCTTTCTGACGACTGTGCGCCTGCCTCCACGGCCACTTCCGCTGTATTGTTGCCTGCCATTGGCATCGAGGCGACCACCTTCTCTCCGGCTGTCCTTGTTGACATATTCATTGCTGCCGCCGTTGCCTCCTTCCCTCTCGCCCTGCTTCCGGAGAGAAGCGCTCGGCATTTGAGGGTGCACCGGATACTCGCCTAGGCATATTGAGGTTCGTACCTTGTCGTTCGGCTCCTTCCCTCTTCTCCTGCTCTTCCTTCAACCCTACACGACTTGTTGTTTTTCGTTTTTGTGTTGTGTTTTGCTCCTCCCTTTTGCCCTGTGCATCCTTCACAGCCTTGGGCCATTGGGTTCCAACGTCCGTCGTCCTTCACATGCTAACACGCTTGTGTTTCGTACAGCCACGCACTTCTCATCTCCACCCCTGCTTTACATCTCTTCTTCCAGTACGGCTAGAAAGACACAATGTCCGGATACCCAAGACCTCCTAGCTTTTCCGATCGGAGGGGGAGCGCTTTTGCCCGTGACGAGCTGTCTCTCAGCACCTCGGCCAACCCCGTCGTCAAGGCCGCCCAGGCTCGGCCACCACGGGGACCGCCCACTCCGAGCATGACCACACCCGCCGCCGAGTACGACCAGACTATGACCGGATCTCCGCCGCCTCCGCCGACACCGGCTGCCTCGCCGGGCCCGTCCCACGTGCAGCCGGACTGGAGCGATGTCAATGCGGACGAGGACTTTTTTCACTCCAAGGTCCGCCAGCACTTTCAGAGCTGCACGAGCTCCCAGCGGACGCGTCTCTTGGCCGACCTGTTGAATCTCTGCACCAGCCAGCAGCTGAGCTTTGTTCACCAGTTTGTCAGCCCACTGCTGAAGAAGGACCCTTTCACAAGCTTGCCTGACGAGCTCTGCTTACGGGTACGTCTGCCCACAGCCCCATCCCCCCCCCCTTTGTATCAAAATCAAAATCAAAGGGTACTACTTTTCTAGCCTTGGCGCCCGGTCACGCTAACAAACATCAGATCCTCTCCTTTATTGATGACCCCAAGGTCTTGGCCCGTGCTTCCCAAGTGTCGCGACGCTGGCGTGATCTGCTGAGCGACGACGTGACGTGGAAGAACCTCTGCGTCAAACACGACTACGACCGCCGCCTCTCCGAGGTCCAGCCAGCCGCACCGCCCACCCCTGTCCGGGACGAGACGCCGACCACCTTCCCTCTCAGCGTTTCGGACAGCGACTTCCCGACCCACAACCTGCCGTCGCTGGCCCCGCCGGAGCATGACGTGCCCATGGCTACGTCGCGCAGCCTTGACGGCGCAACTAATGGCAGCCCGTCCAGCAGCAAGAATCGCCCGCGACTGCGGTCGTACAAGTCTCACTTCAAACAGCGGTACCTGGTCGATGCTGCGTGGCGCACGGGCGGCCAGACCATCACCAAGAATATCACTCAGGATGGTGGTCTGGTGACCAGCCTTCACCTCACCTCCAAGTACATCATTGTGGCCCTGGACAATGCCCGCATCCACGTGTTTGACACCGAGGGCGAGAACCAGAAGACGCTGCAAGGCCATGTCATGGGCGTCTGGGCCATGGTTCCCTGGGACGACACTCTTGTCAGCGGTGGCTGCGACCGCGATGTCCGTGTGTGGAATCTCACTACAGGGTACGTGCCCTCTCCCCATATTATCTGTGCATCTTTGTAGTCTCAAACTAACACGACGCAGGCAATGCGTGCACACGCTCCGCGGCCACACGTCGACTGTTCGCTGTCTGAAGATGTCGGACGAAAACACGGCCATCTCGGGCTCGCGCGACACCATGCTGCGCGTGTGGGACATTCGCACCGGCCTCTGCAAGAACGTGCTCGTGGGCCACCAGGCAAGCGTCCGTTGCCTCGAGGTCAAGGGTGACATTGTCGTGTCCGGCAGCTACGACACCACCGCGAAGATCTGGAGCATCTCCGAGGGCCGGTGTCTTCACACCCTGCAGGGCCATTACAGCCAAATCTACGCCATTGCCTTTGACGGTGTCAAGGTTGCCACGGGCAGCTTGGACACCAGCGTGCGCATCTGGAATGCCGCCACGGGTGAGTGCCAGGCGGTGCTCCAGGGCCACACGTCCCTGGTCGGCCAGCTCCAGATGCGTGGCGATACTCTTGTGACGGGTGGGTCCGACGGCTCTGTCCGTGTCTGGTCTCTGTCCCGCTTCTGCCCCATCCATCGCCTGGCCGCGCACGATAACAGCGTCACCAGCTTGCAGTTTGACGACACACGCGTTGTGAGCGGTGGCAGCGATGGCCGCGTGAAGGTGTGGGACCTCAAGACCGGGCAAATGGTCCGCGAGCTGATTTCCTACGGCGACGCTGTCTGGCGCGTTGCGTTTGAAGACGAGAAGTGCGTGGCCATGGCGCTCCGCGGTGGACGCACTGTCATGGAGGTGTGGTCATTCTCTCCGCCCGACGACGTTCTCAACGACCGGCCGCTCTCGCTGCCGCAGCGGTCATTGGACCCATCGTCAGCGTCATCACCACCCCGGCCCATGAGCGCCATGGCGATCGACTTCCGGCGGCCCCAGGCCCTTCCGGGCCTCACGCGGCGGGACTCTGCCGGCGACGACGTTGATATGCGAGATGCCGGGCCGGCAACGGCACCGCTGCAGCAGGGCAACTCGACATTCTTCCACGATGACTAGCGGCGCATACCTAGACTGCTTCGAGTCCCGTTCTATCCCGTGATAGTTCTCGACAGGCGTGTGCCGTGTGCTACCTGCTCGACTCGGGAGTCGTGGTCTCGTTCTGGATTTGGGCCGGTCGTTTGATCTTTGAACTTTTATTGCAAAAGTGCAGCATTGCAGCATTGCAGCATCACGATGGCATTTCAAGGTGTTTTTTTTTTCACAGCGTTATCTGCAGTGCCGGGACAACACGGAGCTTTGCACTCAACGTGTGCTGCGCTGCGCGACACGTATATCATTTTTTTCTGGGCGGCCTGCGGGGCTACGTTTTCTGCCCAGCTTATATCCTTTTTCTTTTATACAGCAAAACATGGACTCGGGCGTTTTGGGGCGGAGCATTGTTTTCTATCTTGTTTTCTTCTTCTTTTTTTTGCCTGATTTTCTTTGGAGGAACGTCGGCGTCGGAGACTGCAGTGGAGGGAGCGTGCACGACGTGGCTGTTTGTACAAAGAAGCCCATCCATGCCGGTGTGTTGTGATGTCTACCCATTCTTGACACCTCGTACAACGTGCTCCCTTGCTCTTCTTCCGGCCTTGTCACGACTCTGTGTGCCTGTTGCTTCATTATGTTTTGTATTTGCTTTGCTCTCCGCTTTCTCTTTATTTTTCTTCTTATTTTTGGGAGCTGGAAGGGACACGATATGGGATACGACGGGATAGGGATTGGCATAAGAGCAGGATTAGAAAATGGGAACGGACAGCCGTTCCGACGCAGTTGTTACTTAATCCAAGGTCAGATTTCACACATCCAGCGGAGCGTTTTGTGAGAAGATGGTCGCCGTTTGCCAGGTGTGCCACAGTCTGATCTGGTGTGCTGCTGCGCTGTTTTTGGGTTTCCCTGTCCAGTGGGCGATGGCGAGCAGGCGAGTTATATTCGTCCTCCGTAAGCCGCTCCTTGTTATTCGCGCTCCTATTTTTCACGATGTGGAAGGCGAGGGCGAAAACTGGGGCGCGCTTGCCATCGGAGTGATATTGCAGCGAGCAAAGACAGCGAGAGGTGGCAGCGAGATCGCTGCTGCGCAGTGGCCGCTTTTTGGAGGTTTTGCAGGGCGGTCGCGCTTTCCCTACGTCGCTAAACCGTTGGGGTTGACGGTGCTTCCAATGGGCCTTTCCCAAAGAGGCTAGTGTCTCAACTCCTGACTGCAGCCAGGGCGACAGGTCAGGTCCACCCACGCGCCCCTGATTGGCGGTGGCTGGCTCCGATAGCTCTTTTTGGGTCTTTTTTGGGGGGGCTTTTTTGTTGTAATTTTTTTGGTTTAAATTTTATTGCTCGCTTTTCTTCGGACGTGTCCCAGTGGGAAGTCCGGTGTAATTCTGACCTAGCAAAGCTGTTGTGTTTGATTATTTTTTTTGTTCTGCCCGTTCGTTCCTGCCCCCTTCCTGCCCGTTTTATCTCGCTCACTCTTTCTTCCTCACCACAACTCGCCCGCCTAGCGCTTCTTTTTTTCTCCCTCCTATCATCAACCATTCCGCATCTTTCGCTTTTCGACAAATCTCCTCCTTCGATTCCTCTCGATTGTTTGCATTTGCAATTGAGCGGCCCTCTCTTTCGATTTGTCGAACTCTCCAACTCTCCCTCCCTCCCCCCCCACCCCCTTTTCGCACCATGTTCTCGCGTGCGGCGTTCCGCGCTGGCCGGGTGGCCGCGGTCAACGGTGGCCTGCGGGCGACGGCGACCGCTTCGGCGATGCCCCTGCGTGCTGCTTCCGCCATGCCTTCCGCTTTCTCCAAGACGACGTCCGTGGCCGCTGCCCGGAGGACAGTCACGACCGACGCGGCGTCTGCGCACGTCGAGAAGAGCGCCGTGCCGCAGTCCGACGACGAGGTGTTTTCCATCAACCTGAGCGACGAGAGCTTCGAGACATACGAGCTCGACCCCCCGCCGTACACCCTCGAGGTCACCAAGAAGGAGCTGAAGAAGATGTACTACGACATGGTCGTCGTCCGCCAGATGGAGATGGCGGCCGACCGCCTGTACAAGGAGAAGAAGATCCGCGGTTTCTGCCATCTGTCCACGGGCCAGGAGGCGGTCGCCGTCGGCATTGAGAACGCCATCACGCCCGAGGACGACGTGATCACCTCGTACCGCTGCCACGGCTTCGCGTACATGCGCGGCAGCGCCGTGCGCAAGGTCATCGGCGAGCTGCTGGGCCGCCAGGGCGGTATCTCGTACGGCCGCGGTGGTTCGATGCACATGTTCGAGAAGGGCTTCTACGGCGGCAACGGCATTGTCGGCGCGCAGGTGCCCGTCGGTGCCGGCCTGGCGTTTGCGCACCAGTACCAGGGCAAGAAGAACGCGACGGTCATTCTGTACGGTGACGGTGCCAGCAACCAGGGCCAGGTCTTTGAGGCGTTCAACATGGCCAAGCTGTGGAAGCTGCCGGCCCTGTTCGGCTGCGAGAGTGCGTTCCCCCCTCCCCTTATTTTTTATCCCATGTGCGATTTTTATTTTCATTAGGCACAGCTAACACCTCACAGACAACAAGTACGGTATGGGTACCTCCGCTTCGCGCTCGTCGGCGCTGACCGACTACTACAAGCGCGGCCAGTACATCCCCGGCCTCAAGGTCAACGGCATGGACGTCCTTGCTGTCAAGGCCGCCGTCAAGTACGGCAAGGAGTGGACCTCCACCGACAACGGCCCGCTGGTCCTCGAGTACGTCACCTACCGCTACGGCGGTCACTCCATGTCCGACCCCGGCACCACGTACCGCACGCGCGAGGAGATCCAGCGCATGCGCTCGACCAACGACCCGATTGCCGGCCTGAAGCAGAAGATTCTCGACTGGGGCGTCGTCAACGACGAGGAGCTCAAGGCCATTGACAAGGAGGCCCGCGGCTACGTCAACGTGGAGGTCGCCGCCGCCGAGGAGATGGGCCTGCCCGAGGCCAATCTGGACGTGCTGTTCAACGACATCTACGTCAAGGGCAGCGAGCCCAGCTTCATCCGCGGCCGCACCGCCGACGAGCTGCGCTACTTTGATTAAGCGGCTACTGGGGACGATGGGTAGACGCGAGGATGTCTGTAGTTAATATGAAGGGAGCAAGGGACGGAGGGCCTGGGCCATCTATATAATTATGCACACAAACCATTGTGCTATTTTCTTGTCACCTCTCCTTGTGGATTGTTTTGTTTCCTTTTTTCTTCTTACTCTTTTCATCATTGTCTTTTTTTCTTGCTTCTTTTTCTTCATTGCGCCGTTTGTTCCGATTGATGTAAGATTAAACCGCAAAAAAACACATGAGCTGTCTTTCGAATAGAATCCAAGAGGCGTTGCCATACACTATTCACACGTCCCTTGTCAGAGAACTTTTGTTTTCTCAAAATACGCTGTAATTAATACGGTCATTCGCTCTGTTCGGGGCGATAGGCACCGAGACGGTGCTGTTGGAGAAGGAACGATCGCTCATATCAAGCGCTAACGCCGCTGTTGCCGTCACGTGGTGTCGCTCAGCCCAGGCGCTGGAGCCTAGCGGGTTGGCAGGGCGTTATTGGCGGATTGGCGTCTTCTGAGCCTATTAAACGGGTGGGACGCGATTTAGGGAAGCCACGACCCGCGTTTTCCACGAAAGCGCGTACCTCTTTATTTTCCGTGCCTCCTCTCCGCCTCTTCTGCCTCTTCTGCCTCGTCTCTCGCCGCAACACAAATCGATCCGCATGTCTGCCTGGCATTGACCCAACACAACGCTCCAAGCGACGACGAGTGCCAACGGACCGACTTTTGTGTATTTAAGGGCGTCCTCATTTCTTCTATCTCGATTGACTTGCCCGGCCCAATTGCTTGCACCCGCTTCCAGAGCAATTGTGGCTTCACGACATTTGGTGCAGCTCGCGCCCAGCGCAATCCTCTCGACAACAACGACGACGACGACGACGGCGACGGCGGCGATCAGACACAGCAGCAGCAGCAGCATCCTCTGCAGCAGACGAGCACGATTTACGGCCTTGACCACGGTTGTTTCGAGGGCCTCATTCTGGTCTATCGCTGCCACTGCCCCACCACCACGATCCCGGACTTCTCCCCTCCTCTTCCTCTCTTCGCTGCCTCGCACCATGGCACCCAACAAGCAGGCCACCCTGGGGTATGTCAAGCCGACGCAGACCACGCTGGGGCATGTCCTTCACTCCCCTGAGGCTGCCCGGTACTAAGATGGTGCCCGTCCCCTGTCTAACCGCGCAATATAGCAAGTTCTTTGGAACGCCAGGCAACGCTCGGCCGGCGCCGCAGCAGCAAACTAAGCTGTCCTTTGCGACCAAGGCGACGACCAGCAATGGAGACGGAAGCAGTTCGTCCAAGGAGAACGTGTCGCCAGAAAAGGGTATGTTTCGTGGAAGCAACTTCAGTCCTATATTAAAGGCAATGGCTAACAAATACAGACAAGAAAAAGCGCCTGTCAGACGACGAGGCCGGACCGAAGGACGAGTCAGACGCCGAGAGCACGGGACGGCCGGCAGCCAAGCGGGCGCGTAAGAACCGCCGCGTTGTGGAAGACGATGATGAAGATGAGGTTGTCGTGCGCAGCCCCTCACGATCTCCAAAGATCAAGAAAGAGAAGCCTGTTACACCGAGAAAGGATACGGCCATGACGGATGCTGCGCCGAAGGCCGCGAAAGCGAAATCAGCTTCCCCAGTAGCCAGGGGTGCCAAGGCCCAGGCTATCAAGCAAGAGGCCAAGGACGGCGACGACGATAAGGCGGCATCTTCGGCCGCGGAGGAGTCGAGCTCGGAGGTCGAGGAGGAGGACGAAGAGGACGAGAAGCCCGAAGTCGCCGCCAAGGTGCGCAAGACGATCCAGACCGTGCTGTCCACGCCCAAGACGGACGCCTTCCCCGACTGGAAGCCCGGTGAGCCCGTGCCCTACGAGGCGCTGTGCCGCACCTTCTCGCTCATCGAGCTCACAACCAAGCGCCTCATCATCATGGAGTACTGCTCACTGTTCCTGCGCCAGGTGCTGCGCCTGACACCCGGCGACCTGCTGCCCACGGTGCTGCTTATGATCAACAAGCTGGCGCCCGACTACTCGGGCATTGAGCTCGGCATCGGCGAGTCGCTCATCATGAAGGCCATTGGCGAGAGCACGGGCCGCAGCCTGGCGGTCATCAAGCAGGACCAGAAAGAGATTGGCGACCTGGGCCTCGTCGCTGTCAAGTCGCGGTCCACGCAGCCGACCATGTTCAAGCCCAAGCCGCTGACCATCCAGGGCGTGCACAAGGGCTTGATGGGCATCGCCACCGTCTCCGGCAACGGCGCGCAGCAGCGCAAGGTCGACGGCATCAAAAAGCTGCTGTCGTCGGCCGACGCGCGCAACCAGGGCCGCGTCGACATCACCAAGGATAAAGGCGGGCCCAGCGAGGCCAAGTACCTGGTGCGCTTCCTCGAGGGCAAGCTGCGCCTGGGCCTCGCGGAGCGCACCGTGCTGGTGTCTCTGGCGCAGGCCGTCATCCACCACGAGGCGCAGGTCACCGGCAAGACGGCATCGCCGGCCGACCTCGAGAAGGCCGAGGCCATGCTCAAGACGGTCTACAGCGAGCTGCCGAGCTACGATATCATCGTGCCGGCCATGCTGGACCACGGCATCATGCACCTGAAGGAGAACTGCAAGCTGCGGCCCGGCATTCCGCTCAAGCCCATGCTGGCCAAGCCGACCAAGGCTATCACGGAGGTGCTCGACCGCTTCGAGGACCAGACCTTTACGTGCGAGTACAAGTACGACGGCGAGCGCGCGCAGATCCACTACGTGGCCAAGGAGGACGGCGCAGCGTCGACGACAGCGGTGGCCACAACGGCCACGGCGGCGGCCAGCGCAGCGCAAGGCCTGACGGCCATTTTCTCGCGCAACTCCGAGGACCTTTCCAAAAAGTACCCGGACATCCTGGCTAAGCTGCACACGTGGGTCCGGCCCGAGACCAAGAGCTTCGTGCTGGACTGCGAAACGGTCGCGTGGGACGTGGACGAGCGCAAGGTGCTGCCGTTCCAGCAGCTGATGACGCGCAAGCGCAAGGACGTCAAGATCGAGGACGTCAAAGTGAAAGTGTGTGTCTTTGCCTTTGACTTGCTGTACCTCAACGGCGCCGCCATCGTCGAGCAGCCGCTTCGGGCGCGCCGCGCACTGCTGACCGAGGCCTTCTTCCCCGTCGAGGGCGAGTTTGCGTTTGCCACGCACATGGACGGCCAAGAGCTCGACGAGATCCAGACGTTTTTGGACGAGAGCATGAAGGCGTCGTGCGAGGGCCTGATGGTCAAGATGCTCGACGGCGCCGAGAGCGGGTACGAGCCCAGCAAGCGCTCGCGCAACTGGCTCAAGATAAAAAAGGACTACTTGTCCGGCGTCGGCGACTCGCTCGACCTGGTGGTGCTGGGCGCCTACTACGGCAAGGGCAAGCGCACGTCGGTCTACGGCGCGTTCCTGCTGGCGTGCCACAACGCCAACAATGACACCTACGAGACCGTGTGCAACATTGGCACCGGCTTCAGCGAGGCCGTGCTCGAGGAGCTGCACGCGCAGCTGGGCGCCATCGTAATCGACCGCCCAAAACCCTTTTATGCGCACAGCACGGGCGGCCAGCACCAGCCAGACGTGTGGTTCGAGCCGCGCTACGTGTGGGAGGTGCGCACAGCGGACCTGACGCTGAGCCCGCGGTACAAGGCGGGCAGCCACGAGGGCGTCGACAACTCGGGCGAGCGGCGCGGCATCAGCCTGCGGTTCCCGCGGTTCATCCGCATCCGCGACGATAAGAAGGCGTCGGAGGCGACGTCGTCGCGGCAGGTGGCCGAGATGTACCGCAAGCAGGAGAGCGTGACCAAGAGCAAGGGCCCGGCCGTGGACGACGACTTTGAGTACTAGGAGCAGAGTGGGCTGTATACATATTGGGACTGGCTTGCGTTTGTTGTTTTCATATTTTGTCTTCTGATTTGTTGTGTTTGTCTTATGTCTGTTTTATGTACGTTTTCATGCATGGCGTTATGTTTGTTGAACGAGTTTTTCTCCACGAATGAACACCAAATGAAGGATACAAAATGCGTATAATATATGTATGTGTGTATGAGTCTTCTATATCCTATCGTGACAATACTGTCTCTCTCCTGCCAGTCTCACTCTATAATATGGATTCCTGCTCTGGCCCAGGACTCAACGGGTCGTCAAGCATGTCCGTGCCGTTGTGCAACAGGCCGCGGTGCTCGCCGGGGCCATCCTCACGCAATCGGCCGGACTCGCCAGCAGTAGTCCCACTGTGGCCGTTGATGCCACCGCTGCCGTTGGTATTACCTCCGTTGTTTCCATTATCACGACCCAGTGCTCCTCCACCACGCAGACCGTCGTCTTCACCGCTCCGGCGCGACTCCTCGGCGCCGTTGAGCACATACCACACGTCCTTCTTGGTCAGCAGGCCCTGCAGCACGCCGCGGTCGCTGAAGAGCACGTAGCGCAGGCCCAGCTTCTGGAAGTAGTTGACGACGAGGTGCAGGCTCGAGCGCGAGGGCAGCGTCAGCGGCGTCTGGTCCACCCAGGGCCGCAGGTCGAGGGTGGTGCGCGGGTCGGCGAGCGGCTGGTGGGCGAAAAAGGCCTCGGTCTCATCCGGAGGGAGCGAGCGCGGCGGCTGGACGGCGGCCTGCAGGGTATAGTCGAGCTCGGCGCGTGAGATGTAGCCGAGCAGAATGGCGTCGCGCGGGTCCGACACAATAGGAAACCCGCGGTAGGGGTGGGCGTGGAGGATGCGGCGCAGGCTAGCGACGGTGTGGCCGGTGGCGGTGAGCACCACTAAATCTTCGATGCGGGTTATGACCTGGGCGGCGGGCACGTCGGGGATCTGGAACTGCATCTCCTCGCTATTATCGAGGTAGGGGTACTCGTTGAAGTGGATCCAGGCCTCGTAGATGCCGCGGCGCGAGAAGGCGTCGCCGACCCACTTGGAGAGCATGACGGCGACCATGATGGGCAGCACGTAGGTCAGCGCGCCGGTCAGTTCAAACACAATGACGACGATGGACACGGTGACGCGCGTGACGCCAGTCAGTGCGGCAGCCGCGCCAACAATAGCGTAGGTGCCCGGGGTGACGCACGAGACGTCCTGCTCGCACGACTGAAAGGGCAAAAAGTTGGGGTGGTTGGTCTGCCAGATCTCCATGACGATGCCGACGGCGCGGCCGGTCAGGGCGCCAATGGCCATGGAGGGTAGGATGATTCCGGCAGGAAGCTGCAGGCCAAAGGTGATGGCGGCCAAAAAGAAGCCGAGCACGGCGGCAAAGAGCAGCAGCACAATGGTGGCGGCGGTGGCGGCGCCGGTCTTGCAGAGGCCGAACTGGTCGTCGAGCTGCGGTGAGCACTCAGCAAAGATGTTGGAGACGAGCTCGGACAGCTGAGCGCGCATGTAGAGGTTCGGGTAGTTGATGAGGGCGGTCAACAGGGCGACGAGGGCGACCTGGATGACGGGGCCGGGCAGCCAACCGACGTTGGTCTTTTTCCAGCGGGCGATCCACATGTTGGTCTTGATGAAGAGGCCGCCGTAGACGCCGCCGAGGATGCCCAGCAGGGCAAAGGGCACAAGCTCGAAAGCGTGCCAGCCGGAGGAGTACTTGACCTGGTACAGCACCAGCTTGCCGGAGCGGAAGGGGTCGAGGGCCTGCAGCACGAAGGCGGCGGTCATGGCGCAAACGAAGCTCTGCCACATGGTCTTGTCGGGGAAGTAGTACGACAGGGTCTCGAGGCTGAAGAGCACGCCGCCGATGGGCGAGCCAAAGGCGACGGAGATGCCCGAAGCGGAGGCGGCGGACAAAACTTCTCTCCGGCGGGCTGGAAGGCAGAGTCAGACAACAAATAAAGAAAGGAAAATAAAGAAAATAAAGCAAAATCAAAAGACGGCGAAGGATTAACTCACCCTCATTGTTGTTGATACTGGGAAACAGCTTGATGAAGAGATTGGCACAGCAGCAGGCAACGTGCACAAACGGGCCCTCCTTGCCGAGCCACATGCCGGACGAGACGGCGAGACACAGGCCGAGCGACTTGGTCAGCAGCGTCCAGCCGCCCAGAAAGCGCCGGATGACAAAACCGCCCAGCATGGTCTTGATCTCGGGGATACCGCTGTGCTTGGCGTAGACGGCGTACTCCTTGACGAGCAACGCGGCGCAGACGGCGCAGGTCACAGACAGCACGACAAAAAACAAATACTCGAGAAACCACTTGCCGACGGCCGACGACGACGAGAGGCCCAGAGCCACCGCCCACGGCCGCCAGCCGTCGCACTTGGCGCCCTCGTCGTAGCCCATGCAGCAGAAGCCATGATTAAGATAAAAGGCGCCGCCGTCGGTGCCGCCGGATGCGCAGTAGCCCGTCTTGAGGTCGCCCAGCCAGTCGGAGGCGACGTCGATACCCGCCGCAAGCGTTCCAGCGGCCAGGCCCGTCAGCACGAGCACGACCCAAACCTGGCCGGCGTCCAGCAAGCGGCGCACGAGGCCCAACAGGCCGCTGGTGCCGGCAACAAGAGCGCGCTGGCGCTGGCGCTCCTTGTTGTACTCAAAGATCCAGTCGATGGCCGTCAAGTCCTCGTAGCCGACGCGGCGGCCCAGGCCCTCGGAGTACCAGTCGACGACGTGGGGTAGGCCGGCGCTGTTCTTGCCATTGCTGCCGTGGCCATTGTCGATGGAACTGACGTTGATGTTGCTGGGGCCACCGTTGGCACCATTGGCACCGCCGCCGACAACGCCCTGAGTTTCAAATGCTTCGTCGTTGCCCGCGCTGCCGAGCCCGATAGGTCCGCCTGTATCGTGCCCGTAGAGCGAGTATGTTGAGGTGTGTGTGTTTGCCGGGGTGGCAGTACCCATGCCAAAGGTTGAGAGCAGCGACCGCGCCGACTGCGGCAGGAAGCTCGTCTGTTTCTGCCGCCGCTTAAAGGACATCGGGCCACTGAGCTCGGCCGCAGATATGTTGTGCTCGTCGTCGACGTCGTCGTCATGGTCGTCGTTGCCACCATCGTGGTCGTCGTCGTGATCGTCGTGATCGTCGACGCGGCTGTATGGCCCGCTGGGCTGACTACGGTCGTCGCCGCCCAACAGGTCGACCGAGCCACTGTTCTGGTACGGTGAAGCCCGCTGGCCTGCATCACTGGCCCCATTGCCGCCGCCGCCGTTCCTCCCTGCTGCTGGTATTAATGGGTCCATGGTGAGCAGCAGGAAGAGCCGTCATCGCGCAGCTCCAACAGCTGGGCGAGAGGCCGGGGAACGCAGAAAGAGCGCAGAAAAGGGCGGTTCTGTCGATGTGGGCGTGTCGAGGTGGTAGAAAGTCGATCAAATATCGGGCTTGCGGGGAGAACAGTCGAAATGGAGCCGGTGTGAGCGTGTTGTTGATTGTGTCGCGGTCGAGTGTCGTCGCAAGCTGCAAGCTGTTAGGAGGCTTCAGGGAGGTTAGGGACGTTTAGGAGGCTGTGGCCTTGCAGCAATTACGTCGCAAGGTGGCTACTAAAGCGGGCCCGAAACGTGCTCAATACCCGATTTAGCAATACTCTTGTAAGCAAACGAATATGTAAGTAAGCACTCTTATGAAGACGGACTTACAGCGTCAAAGAACAAAAACTTGTTTTGTCCCGAATCCAATGACGGGGTGATATCCCTTGCTGTTCTATTTTTCCAGAACAAAATACGGCATCATGGCCGTCTCTCCATATCACGAGACCTCACTGCATTGACAGACGATGGCTTCTCCCGGGGACGACGCAGCCGCATCCGACGTGGCGATGCCACTTGTTGAGCCAGACGATGGCGCGCATCAGGCAGAGCAGGCAGCTCAGACAGAGCAGACAGAACAGGCTCAACAAACACAACCACCTGACCAACAAGATGCAGCCATCACTAGGATCGAGCAGCTTCTGCGGGTCAAGGACGACACCTCGCGCTTTGTGGCCCTAGCGCTGCTCAAGGCCGTCCTCGACGACCAAGTACGAGAAGCTAACGAAGCTGCAAAGGATGGCGAAGCGGGCGAAACCTCCCAAGTTGGCTCGCCGTCTCTCCTAAAGCTGTGGGATGCGATACCCGTCAAGTTTCTCGACAAGCTGCTGCGTGCGGGGCTCAATGCGCCCTCGACGCCCTTCATCACATCATCGTCCTCCTCCTCCTCAGCCCAGGCATCCCAGTCCACCAAGGGCGGCGCCGAGGCCGCCCACATGCGCGACCTGGCCGTGGCCGTGCTGCACACCTTTGCCGTTCGCATCCTGCCTGACGACCGGCGCGGGGATCCCCGGCTAGTCGGCCGCATCCCGCTCTTAGTAGCGTCGCTGCTCAATACGACAGCATCGGGTGCATCGTTTGGCGCAAATGCTGACGCAGAATCGGCCACCACCCTGATCCTACAGACCCTCGCGACGCTCGTCAGCCGCACTGAGGGTGCAGTCGTCTTCAACACGAGCGTCACCGACCTCAGCCCGCTGACCGAGCTGGCGCCCGAGCAACCTTTGGTGCTAGAGATCCTTCTGCGCGCCTGGCTGCACGGCCTCTTGGCGACGACGAGCTCGGACAGCCCGTCCGACGTCGACGCTATCACACACACCATCAACGCCACCTTGCCCGCACTCGCTGCCGCCTTCAAGGGCACCGACGGTGTGACGCTGCTAGATTTCTTGGCCAGGCTGCTGCGCAATGCCGAAGCTTTTGCCGAGCAACAGCAGCAGCGGAAGCTCCTCCCCGCGGCCAGTTCAGGGTGGCTAGCACCCGCCGTCGGGTTCATTCGCCGCCTGGCCGCCAGTCGGTCCACGGCCGCGTCTCGCGCTGCCTACACGCATGCATCGGCAGCACTATTGCGCGCCTACCCCGACGTGGCCTCCAACCTCCTCTTTGGCGAAGATCCAAAGGCAAAGAAGGGTGACGATAAAGCCCCGCTACCCGAGGACAAGCCGTTTGCGTACCTGCTCATCAGTATGCTGCTCGTCGACCTGCGCGCCACCCTCCCGGGCCTCCTCGCGCAGCTCAACAACCAGGACTACTACCCCGCCAACGCGTCGCGCCTAGCGTCCGCTTTTGACATTCTGTCCGCGTTCATTGGCTACCTCGTCCGCAGTCTCGACGGTGACGGCGAAGACGAGCTACTCACCATCGCCCTCACTCCGGACAACCTGCTGCGCCTCCGCAAGTCCGTTTCCGAGACCCTGTCTGTCACAGCCGAGCACCTGCGCGACCGCTGGGACGCTGCCGTTGCCGGCGCCCAGGGCCTCCACCCGGACGCGCGCGCTGGCACCCACGACACGCGCACTCACTCTCTTGACACCGCGGGTCTGCCGCTCGCATGGGACGCCGCTGCGTCCGAGACCGTCGTCAACCGCGACCCACTGGTGCTGGCCGCCGTGCGCGCTCTGGCACTGTGGCTGCGCGAGGACGACAACGAGGTGCTGCGGCGCGAGGCCGCCGGGCTGACGGACATGCTGCTGGATCTGTACAGTAGCAGTTCGACTGATCCCAGCAGCCTAGACTTCCGCCGGCCGGTGCTTGTCGCGTTCGAGGGCATTTCGGCTTTGACAGCGGACGGCAGCGGAGGTGGTGGAGAAGGAGATGGTACCCAAGACGACGACACGTACGAGCGCGGCGCAACGGCGCTCCTACTCGACCACGGTGCCTGGAAGATTCTGATGACGGATTTGTTGGCCATTCTCCAGGGCCCGCCGTCTACCGCCGAGGCCTCGCGTGGCATCGAGATCGTCCGCGTACTGCTGCCCATTGTCGAAGACGAGCGCCCGGGCACCCAGGAGGCGTGGATGGACGTTGTCACGCTTGTCGCCGCGTGGGCCGGGCCGAGTGACGACGACAGCAAACCCTCCACCTCGGACGCGGCCGTGGCCGCCACTGTGGCCGAGTGCCGCGTGGCTGTCCTGCAACTGGTCACCGCCCTCGTCGCCAACGCACACCCGTCTGTGCGCCGCCGCTACACCCACTCCATCAGCGCCGTCATCGGCCTGGCCAACCAGTTGCGGCCGACCCTAGCGCCGTCGCGGATCGGGACGTCATTGAGCCGGAGTCTTATCGAGGCGCTCGACGATGTGCGGTCGACACTCGAGGACACTCGTTCGTAGTGTTTTGTAGTTCGTTGACTGTATTATTTTTAATGAATTTATATTCAATGTTTGCATGTTCAACCAATGAGAAACAAAACACAACGTAAATATGAAATTATGACGAGACTTACAAAAGAAAACATAAAAGAGTAGAACTGTATGATAAATAACCAATGTATGCTGTCAATGGAATGAGTTGATTTGTGTTTTAATAAAGAGCTGTTTTGTTCTTCTTGGAACCACCTCTGCAACAATTAAAAAGAGAGATATCATACAAGGAAACCAGAAATTATTGGTATTCTGTGACGGCGGAAAATTGAGACGATAAATCAAATGCAAAAAAGGCCGTCAACCCAAGCAAATAAAAAACAATAAATAAACAAAACAACAAAACCAAAAAAAAAAAAGCGAAGAGAGTGAGAAAAGAACGAAAGAAGCGTTAAAAGCAAGTAAAAAATAAATAGGAACAAGAAAAGAAAAATATGAAGGGATAAGCAAAAAGAATATAGCCAAAAAAGACCAAAAAAAATAAATAGGCGGAAGATAAAAAAAATATACCAAAAATGGGCAATTACAACAGCTAAAACAATCTGTGTTGCCTTTCGTAGCTCTCTCTCTTGTGTGTTTTTTTTTCGCTCTTCTGTCACATTGTTTTCTTACACTCCCCCAAAAAAATCCCAAATGCTCGCACTCCCCTTAGTTTGCAACCTCCTCCTCAACCCAGCCGTTCAGGCCGCCCTGGATGGCCAGGCCAAAACCAGCACCCATGCCGCCAAAGCTGGCCTGGTACTGGTGGCCGCGGCGCTCGCCCTCGTTGCCGCCGGGCACGTTGTTGGGGCTCGTGCCGCCGTTCTCAAAGCCTGGCGCCAGAACCGGCAGGCTTACAGCGCGGTTGTGCTGGCCACGGGGGTTGCCCGGCGCCAGAAGACCGCCAATGGTCGTCGTGCCGTTGGTGGTCGTGGCGCCGCCGTTGGCGTAGCCGTTGGACATGCTTGCCGACTGCTGGTGGCCCGAGATGATGGGGCCCTGCGGCACCTCGAGGGTCAGCTCACTCGACGGGGTTGCAGCAGTGCCAAAGAGCGCGGCCTGCTGTGCGACCAGCACCTGGTGCTGCTGCTGCTGCTGTTGCGCGGCCTGCTGCGACACATGGCTCAGGTACATGGTCAGGGCGTTATTGGTCGAGCTGAAGAGCGTCACGGCCGGCTGGTTCGGGTTGTTGCCGGGCGACGTGGCGTTGGTTGGCGAGCCGCTGTTTTGACTAGTCGAGCCGTTCGGCGGGGGCGAAGCCATGCGGCTGCCCTCGTTGCGCGGGGACTGGGAGGCACCGCCGCCGCCGCTGCCGCCGCCGCCACCGGGCTGGAGCTGACGCGGAGCATTGCCACAACGGTCCTTACCGAAGTTGACCTTGAACTTCTTGTACTCGTCCTTGCTGCGGATGGCCTCGATCGCCTTGATGGCGTTGGCAATGTTGGTGAAGTTGACAAACGCACAGCTCTTCTCGCGGAGCGTGTTGACCAGCTCGATCTCACCGAAGTCGGTGAAATCCTGGCGCAGGCGCTCCTCGGTCCAGGTCTCGTCGAGGTTGCCAATGTACACGTTGCGCGACGCGCCGCCGCTCACGGCCAGGGCAATGGCTGGCGGCAGAGCACCCGAGTGCTTGCCCCAGCCGATCTTCAGGCGCCGATTGTGGATCATCAGCCCTTGCAGGTTACTGAGGGCGTAGAAGGAGGCGGCCGCGGTCGGGTCGATGAACGTGACGAAGCAGATGTGCTTGTCCGGGATGTAGCGGACGTGGTGCAGCAGACCACCGCGAACCACATTGCAGATCTCCTCAATCGTGGTCTCCGGGTGAATGTTGCCCAGGTAGATGGTGCGGTTGCCGAGGTTGCTGATGCCACCGGCCGTGGTCGCCACAGCGGCGGCAGCCACAGACTGCTGCGCGAGGGCGTTGGAAATGATGTCGCGGTCCGCGCCGGTCAGCATGTTGGCGTAGCCAGGGGCGATGCCCAGGTACTGCGCAGCGTTCTGCTGCTGCGTCTTGGACACGTAGGCGCAGCGGTCCTTGCCATAGTAGACACGGCGCGGACTCTGCCAGTCGGCCTCCTGGGGCAGCTGGGTGACAGCCTTGATGGCGTTGGAGATGGAGAGGAAGTGGATAAAGGCAATGTTCTTCTCGCGCACCAGCTTGATGGTGTCAATGGCACCGAACTTGCCCAGATCCTCGCGCAGCTCGTCCTCCGTGATCTCGTCCGGCAGGTTGCCCAGGTACACATTCCGCGAGGCGCCGGACTGCTGGACAGCCAGCGCCACGGATGTGGGAACCTGGGACGGCTTGCCCCAGCCGACCTTGACGTCCTGGCCCTTGATGCAGAGCTTTTTCAAGATGGCATCAGAGTGGAAGTGGGTGGCCGAGCTGGCGTCCAGGAACGAGATGAACGCGCAGTTCTTGTCGGGGAGCATGCGGACCGACTCGATCTGGCCACTCCGGACGTGGCTCAGAAGCTCGTCTGCAGGTGTGTCGGCGGGGATGTTGCCGAGGTACACAGTGCGGCTGGTGCCGCTCACGACGCCAGGCGACATGGCGACCGGGGACGTGGCCTGCATGGGGACCTGGATCTGGCCGCCCAGGTGGTTGAAGGCACCGCTCGGCGACTGGGGCGAGTAGAACTGCGGCGCACCGTAGGTCGAGGGCGAAACGATCGTCTGGTAGGCCTGGGGCGATATGTTCTGCTGGTCCGGGCTCTGCTGGCCGCCGACCTGCTGGCCATTGACCTGGCCGTTGAGCTGGCCGTTGGCCTGCTGTTGCTGCTGGGCCTGGAGCTGGGCCTGCTGGAGCTGCTGGGCCTGCTGGTAGCCGATCTGGCCCTGGAACTGGGATGTGGCAAAGGCCGCAGGCGTGCCGGGTTGGAAGGGGCTGCCGAGCAGCAGCTGGGAGGGGAGAAGAGACGTGAACTGCATGTCAAAGGCAGTTCCCGGGGTCGTCATGTCGGGGGCGGTAGTGGTGGTCGTGGGAGGAGGGGGCTGGTTCATGGGCTGGGTGTTGATGCTGGGAATGTTGGCACGACGCGGGTGGCGGTCGCCGAAGCCGCTGATGTTGGAGGTAAAGGCGCCGTGGGAGAAGCCCGTGTCGCTGTTTGAGGGCTTGGAGGCGTGACCGAAGCGGCCGCCGTTGGGGCCAGACTGGCTGACAGGGGCGTTGATGTCCTGCATCCCGAGCAGATGAGGGGGGACAAGGCCGTCCCGAGAAACGTGAGATAGGACCGCCGTTTTGACTGAGTATTCGTACCCTGTAACCGGGCACGGAAGTGGTTCGGGAGAGGATAAGGCAGGCGTGCGTTGCGAAAGAGCGTGGTCGAGCTTGGTTCTCGAGGTAGAGAAACGCGTGGAGCAGAAGAGAAAGAGAGAGGAAGGTCGAGGGTCGAGACACGGATCGATCAAAAAGATTGGAACCTAGAACACGCCGGTGTCTAGAAAGCCGTTTGTCGTTTCGGAAAAAGGGCTTGTTGAAGAAAAGGAGGTACAACCGGGCGAAGCCAAGAATCGAAAATCGAAGAGTAGAATTATTGGGTATCGATGAACAAAAAAGGGACCAGTGTCGTCGAAGCGGTTGGTCGAGGTCGAAGGAATCGAAGCTGGAAAGCTCTTTTCGGAGGAAGACAGAATATATCCAAGAAAAAGTATTATAAAACGGGCGGACGTTGGTTGCCAATGTTGACCGAAAGTGGCCAGCTGGTTGAGCTGGGTTTGGCGATATAGAACAAACGAAAATAAATAAATATTGTAGGCGACGGATGGGACACGGCGAGGGAAGCTGTGAACGAAGGGATTGTCTGCCTGTGTAACTCGGGTTTTGGTGGGAACTGGTGTTTAACGAGATGTCGGGAAAATCGAAGAAGAAAAAAAAGAATACGAGCTCGGGGTTGGCGACGCGCACGAGGGACTCGATGTATACGTCGTATGGGGTTGAGCGAAGGGCGAACGAGCGAGCGGTTCGAAGTAAAAGGGGAGAATAAACGAGCAGTGAAGAAAGAAAGAAGAAAAAGAAGAAGCAAGAAGCTGGCAAAAGAGCCGGTTGAAGAATTGAAGCCGACCACGAAGAAAGTGTGGATGACCGAGAAGAAGAAGAAGAAGAGGAGGAGAAGAGAGGGCGAGGAAAGAAAACGAAAAGAGCGGGAGAAAAGGAAGAGAGCGAGAGCAAAAAGAAAGGAAAAGGAAAAGTGAAAGAGAGAGTGAACGAAAGAGTGAAGAAAAGCGAGAGACGAAGAGAAAAAAGGAGTCGCCAGGCCGGACTGGGGGTAGAGAAGGAGAAAGAGAGAAAGAGAGTGGGAAAAGGTGGAGGAGAGGCGAAGAGGAGGATCGTAGGGGTAGAGGAGAAAAAGGTTAGAGTGAGGGAGGTTGCAAAGGCGTAGGTGAGAGAACAGAGAGAGAGGGAAGCAGGACAGGGGAGAGAGAGGCTAGGTGGATTGAGGAAAAGGGGGGGTGATGTACCGTTCGTCGTTTGTCGATTGCCCAAAGCGGACAGGAGACATTTAATTGGGGCGCGCTAAGTTTAATGAGGCCCGTTCAGGGGAAACGGGTGGTGGCTTTTGGGGTGGGAAGGAGCCCTGGGCGGGCGGTCCATCCAGGAGGGCAGGCACGAAAGACTAGGTGGCAGTGGGCGAGAAGCTACGAGTACGAATGCGTGCCATGGTGCCATGGCATCAACGTAAAAGAGAAGGAGCAATGGAAGGAGACAAGTGCGGAGAGAAGGAGGCAACGGCAAGAACGACGGGCACACGATCCGATGCGGAAAGAACGTGAGCACGAGCCACACTGTGAAGGAGGAAGGGGGTTTAAATAAGTACTTCGTAGACGAAGATTAAACAGGCGAGTGAAAGAACTCACACAGTAATTACTTACGTAGTATGCAGTAAGATTCTTTGCAAGTTATCTCACTGTGCTGTTGTGCTGCATGGGGCCATACGGGGTGCTGGTGTTGACAGGCGGCAGCACCAGTGCCAAAGGAACTGGTTGTTGGGGCGCTGGCACGGTAATTGGGCGGCCCACCTTCCAGGGAAGTACTTACCTCAGCTGCTAAGAACCAGGCGCTCGCACTGCAGGCCGTGCTAACGCCTGTCCAGCCAAGGGGCAAGAGGCCTGTGCCTGGCGTTCACGGCGCTAGTGGGCTAGTTCCTGTAGTGGACTAAGGGCTCGCAGGCTGTTTTGCTGCTTCCGGATGGGATTGGCGATGTTGGCGATGTTGGGGGCATTGGTGGCATTGATGGTCTTGAACGCATTGAGGAGCATTGGGGACATTGGGGACATTGTCCCATTGGAGCATTGGGACGTGGAAGCGTGGGCAGCGTTCAGACGGCCCAGCAAAGCACATTGTGGGTTTGCCGTGCATCTGGGCAAAGGGAGAGCAAAGCCGGGGATAAATTGCAGCCCCTTCACAGCACGGGATACGTGCGGGTAGGTAAGATACTTGTATACCTGTACATTGGGAAAGACACTGTCAAAATGAACACAGATATGCGGACGCGGTATTTTCCTTGTGCGGGAGAATGGGGCAAAGGGTCCTAAGGGAGGTCATGGGGGCCAAAAGAAAAGAAAGAAGGGAAAAGGGAAAGGGAAAAAGAGAAACGGTCAAGAAACGGTCGAAAGAGAGGGGACGTTACGGTCTATATCAAAAGTGCTATATAGGCACGCGTGGCCGGATAGGAGGGTTGCCAAAGAGATGTCGAAATCCAGGTCGTGCATCGTGATGCTTTAATGTGCATCAGCCGCAACTGCCTCTACAGTACTCCGTATGTCGTAAGAAGATACTTCAAGACCCGACTTCAGAATACGAAGAAGGCGCGCCGGTCGTGATTTCCGCGCCTGGACCGCGTCGTGCAAGCGTCTTAGTGTCGGATCTAAAGGAAGGGGCAGGCGCGCAAGAAGAGCCGTTAAACTCGTGAAAAGGAGTTAACCAGCGCCGCGGCGGCGTACGAAGAGTAAGATATCTTTGCAGCTCATTTCCTGACGCCATTCGGGGCTTTTTAGCGCCCTCTTGTTTCTTATTTTCCCATTTTGTCCATTTCCATTTTTATCCATCTCTAGCTTCGTTTGGAAAAGGCCACAGCGTGCTTAACGCACGACGTTTAGACTGGGGAAACAGTTGCTGCCGATGCATCTTCTTCACAGAGCTGTCGACAGTCAACGGCCAATGCCATGCATATCAAAGCACCGCCGGTCCTTTATGATCTCCCCAGATTGTGGCTCATCTGCTGATCCCCTGAAGATGAAGAAGGCTCGACTTCGGATAAGGATCGCCAACCCTCGCACGCACTCTGCTCTCCTTCTCTTTGCTCGGTTCTTTCTTTCTCTTCCTTGCTCCCAGCTGCTAGGGAGATAATAATAGATTTTTTTTTGGACACACTAACCCCCCGTGCTCCGTAAAAGAACACCTGCACCAAGCAGGGCCCAGGGGGAGAGAGGAGGATAGAGGACACCAGACAGGCCCTTTTTGCATAAAGTCTGGCCCAGCAGCCCCTCCGCACTGCCCTGCCCAGAAACGAAACAATGTGGACGTGGACGTGGACGTGGACAGACAGTGACAGACAGCAGACGAGAACTCCCCCTGGCTGATATGATCGACGAAGCATACTCTGTCGGCGTGCTGTCGGCGGCTGTCGGCGAGGCTTGTTGATTTCTAGCCTCGCTCTGAAGCAAAAGATAGGTCGACTCGATTGATAGACTGCATACGACATGTCCCTTGTCCAACGATGCACTCGTCCTCGTTCCTCGAGCATTGCTGTGCCTCGCGTGCTATCAACTCAATCGAGGCTTCAGGGTCTTCCCGCCCCCTTTCGCCCAAAAGCCAAAAAGCCAAAAAGCCAAAAAGGGGAGGGTTGCACACAGCATGACGGGCAGAGGTCCCAGGGACAGGACTGTGTGCCCCTGGCTTGAAATGAACCACCGCACAACGCACGACGCACGAGGGGGCTGCGACGCTGCAACGCAGATGTGCTCTGCTGATGATTGCGGGCTGGGTTGGGCCGGGCTGGGCTGGGCTGGGCTGTGGGCTCCAGACTTGGTCGGAAAGGGACAGGGGTCCGAGAGAGAGAAGACAAGAGAGACAACAGAGACAAGAGAGAGAGTACCTTCGTAGAAAGGGGAAGCGGTCCACCCCTGGCATAGGAAAACGTGAAAGGCCATGTCCAGGGGAAAAGAGGACCCTCAACCCAGCCTTATGTGCACAGCGCGAAAGTATTGTGAGAAACTGAGTGCTTCTTGTGGCGCGATGAACTGTATCTTACGACGGCGTATATAATATTTACAGCAAGGAATTGTATCCAGGGGTTCACCACAGGAACGCGTACTTGGCGTAATGTGTAATTCAAAGAATCATCTCGGTACCCAAGAGCATCTCTGCAACGGAGGCGGGAAAGAAGAAAGACAAGAACGACGTGGCTGATGGTGAAGAATGGAGCGGGTGTAATATACCGAGTACAACGTACGAACTAGGGAGTATTGCAACGCACCTTCCCAAACAGAGTCAGACAAGCGGGCGGTCCACTGGCCTCTTGGGGCTGCAGGGCCCGTTTGGCACAATGCAGGAACGTGCATGAGGGGAGGGATTCCAAGAACAAAAAGGAAAGAGCGGAGGAAGGAGGAAGGAGGAAGGAGAAAAAGGAAAGACAAACGAACGAAGAACGAAGAGGGAAGGAACAAAAGAACACGGACTAGCCAACCAACGCACGCTCACATCCACATTTGCATTTGCTACACAACGACTTCGCCAAGGAAGACCTCGCGTCACTTCAAGTATCTTACAGGGAAAGAGCAACGGGAGAGCCTTCGCTTGGGCCTGGCCGCCCAGAAGATCGATGCTTCCGGAAGGAGCCAGCACGCGCCCCTTGGGCCAGGCCCACGATCTCGAACCGCTTCTGTATGCAAGGAGCGTTTTCGACCAGACAACCAAGCAACCGAGCAAGCAATCGAAAGTTTCACGATCTACCGCGCCAAGCAGCCCAAATCGAGACATGGCCTCTACTGTTGGACGGCCATTTCTACTTTGATTTTATTTTAATTTTTTATTCCTCTTGTATGTGCGTATGCGTACAAAGGGCAATGTCTCCTCCTCGTGCTGTTCATCCCATCCATTCCACGTTGCTCTTGATATTTTTTATCATCCTCCGAACCCGTCTATCGCACAGCTTTAAAATCCCTAGTCCCGCCCCTCGGTATGGCCAGTAAAATCATAAAACGAAAAGCATCACCCTCCCCACCAGTCGCACACTCCATGCTAGCAGCCGCAGCCCCTTACGGCTTCGCGCGGCCCATGAAGCGCGGGTACAGGCAGCAGGTGCGGACGGTGTGCTGGTTGGCGAGCCACGCCAGGAGACGCTCGAGGCCGAGACCGTAGCCGCCGTGCGGCGACGTGCCGTACTTGCGCTGGTCCAGGTACCAGTAGTACGGCTCCGGGTTGATGCCCTTGCTCTTGAACGCCGCCATTAGCTCATCGTAGTCCTCCATGCGCATCGAGCCGCCCACAATCTCGCCCACGTTGGGCATCAGCACGTCGACGCTCTCCGTCACGCGCAGGTCGTCGGCGTCCCTCTTCATGTAGAACGACTTGATCTCCGCGGGGAAGTGCGTCAGCAGCACCGGCACGTTGAGCGTGTCCACCATCTTGCGCTCCGCCGCCTCGGCAATGTCGTCGCCAAACACGTGCGGCTGGCCGAACTCGTTGGGCACGGGCGGGTCCTGCGCGTTGAGCCAGTCGAGGGCGTCCGTGTACTTCATGCGCTTAAAGGGGCGCTGCGGCTTGACGAAGCCCGGGTGCAGCAGCTCAATCAGCTCCTTGCCGGCCGGGTCCGCCAGCACGGCATCCACCACACCGCAGATGACGTCCTCAATGTGCACCAGAAGGTCGTCAAAGACAATGCCGTCGAGCTCCGCCTCAATGTGCGTGTACTCGGACAGATGGCGGCGCGTCAGCGACTTCTCGGCGCGGAACGACTTCTCGATGCAGTAGACGTCGCCCATGCTCGGCAGGCACGTCTCCAAGTACAGCTGCGACGACTGCGTCAGGTAGGCGTCCTCGCTGTAGTACGGCACGCGGAACAGCGTCGAGCCGCCCTCGACCTGCGTCTGTACAAACGCCGGCGGCGACACCGCCGCCATGCGGCGCTCCTTGAAGCCCAGGATGAACGACTCGTACAGCACCGACCGCAGCTTCATCACCGCGGACGCCTTGTCGCCGCGCAGCACCAGGTGCCGCTTGTCCAGCATGTCCGACTCCCAGGGGTCCTGCTGGCCTGACGCCACAATGTTGGTGATGGCCTCGGCGTCGCCCGGCGCGCGCCCGTACACCTCGTAGTAGTCCACGTGCAGCTCGCGGCTGTCGGGGGCCGTGGCGCCATCGGGCACCGTGCGCAGCTCGCCAAACAAAAAGAGCGACGTCTCCTGCGCAAACAGCAGCGCCTCGTACGTCTGCGTCAGCGGGCCGGCCGCAATGACGCACTGCAGGAAGCCGTAGCCGTCCTTGAGCGTCAGGAACGTGGCCTGCTTCTGCACGCGCAGGCGGTGGATGCGCCCAAATACGCGCACGCGCGTGCCCTTGACGTCCTTGGCCGGGTCGCCCAGCGGCACGTCCTTTTGCCACAGCTTGATCGTCTGCGCCTTGGGCAGCGCCGGGTCCTCGGCGATCGTCACCGACTTGGCCGCCTCGAGGTTCTTGACCCGCTGCTGCTTCTGCTCCTCCTCCTTGGCCAGCGTCTGCTGGGCCCGCGCGAGCTTCTTCTTGTGCCCGTCGAGCAGCGTCTGCGCCTTCTTGGCCGCGCTCTTGGCCGGCGCCTTCCACTGCAGCCGGGCCGCCTCATCCGCGGCATCGCTGCCGGTCGGTGTCGTCGTCGAGGAGCGCATTAGGTACTCCTTGGCGGGCTTGTCCAGGTTCTGGATGTAGGCGTGCGCCAGCGACTTGAACGGCTTGGCCTCGGAGCCGTCGGCGGACTCGTCATCCTTGCCGACGTCCGTGTCGATGTAGACCGTCTCGGTGGCGGGCGCCTCCATCTTCTCGACGCGCACGGCGGGTTCTTCGGCCGATGCCATGGTGGGAGGGGAAAAGGACAGAGGTGTTGTGTTTGTTGTGTTGGTTGTGTTGGTTGTGGATTGGGGCAGCGAGATAAGTCTCGTCCGTTGCCAATTGCGCTGCGCGAGTCGAGAAAAAGTTAGCAAAAAATTGTGTGACAGGTGACAAAGTGACAGCGGCGTCGAACCTGTCCTTACAAAGAGCACTATCGTCTATCGTGGTCGTGGTGGTGCGGTCTGGGGAGAGAAAAGAAAAGGGACAAGAGAAAGGGACAGTCAAGAAAAAGAGGATGTCCAGTGGTGGGGTTATCAAAGATAAAATATTGCTAGGGCGAGCCGGCGCTGGATAAGGCGCTGGCCCAGAATTCGGCGGGGCTGGTCGCTGTTTGCGCTGCGCTGCGCTGTCTGAGTCACAGCGTTTTTCAGGCAAGAGACAGCGAGACAGCAAACGACCGGTTTCAGATTGAGATAGAGTCCGAGGTTGAGTCACTGCGATCATACAGGACCCGATAGCGATACGGGATGGAGCTGTCAGGGAGCAGCCGATATATTACGAATGGCATTGCTCTTCTTTCATTCTTTCTTCTCAATGGTCAGCCTTGCTGTCGCCGAGATTGACTTGGAATTCAAAAGAAATTGTTTGATTTTTTGTTCTATTTTGTCACATTCCCTGCGAAGCTATCCAGCCTTGTCGCTATCTTTCTCCCAGCCTTTCTCACACCATGCTGATAAAGAGAGTGTTTAGATGAGACACGCAAGGAGAGGTCGGGGCGTCGCCTGATACGACAGTCCTGTCGTACAGGCCATCCTCATCCCTGCTACGATGACTCTCCTCTTTCCATCCTCTCTCTTGTCTCCCACCTCCCCCCTCCCTCTCTCCCTTGTTCTCATCTTTCCCCCCTCACGCACCTCACAGCTCGTCGGCCACGCGCTCCTTCTTCGGCGACTTGGACGGCAGCGTCGTCTTCGCGTACACGGGGCCTTCCTTGCCCATGTCCGCCATGCCACGCTTTACCATTGAGCTCATGATCTCGTAGACCACCTGCGCCGCTGCCAGCGCCGTCTCCTCGCCGGGGCCCTGGTACGCCGGGGCCACTTCGACCACGTCTGCGCCGACAATGTTTAGGCCCTCGAGCCCGCGCAGGATGCGGATCAACTCGCGCGTCGTCCAGCCGCCGGGCTCGGGTGTGCCGGTACCGGGCGCAAACGCAGGGTCCAGCACGTCAATGTCCACCGACAGGTAGACCGGGTCGTCGTTGTCGCCAATGGCCTCGAGGATCGCCGCAAGCACCGCACCGGCACCGCCCATGTCGTCCATGTCATCGGCGCTCAGGCGCACCCAGTTCTGCCGGTCGTCGTCGTAGTAGTCGGCAAAGTCGTCGCCAGTGAGGCGCGTGCGTAGGCCTGCGTGCACCGACGGAGCGCTGGAAGAGTTGGTGAGCAGGCCCTCCTGGCCGGCGACCCAGAACATGGAGCCGTGGTTGTAGCGGGACTGCTCGGACGGCCAGGCCGACGGGTACTTTTCGGGGTGCCACGTATCCAGGTGGGCTGGAAGTTAGTTAGCAGTGTAGTGCAGCAAGTAGGGTTCAGTTTTTGCCCGGGATCACGCACCATCAAAGTGAATCACCCGCAACTGCCCGTAGACTGCATGTAGTGCCCGCAGCGCCGGCAGCGCCAGGCTGTGGTCGCCGCCCAGCGTGATCAGCTTCGGCCGCTCCAGCACCGACGCCGAGGCTGGCGGCCGCTTGCCGAGCTCCACAAACGCCTCGGACATCTGCTGGACCGCCACGACGTTGTCCATGGGCGTAATAGGGATGTCGCCGCAGTCGAGGATGCGCGCCCAGCTGCGGTAGGGGTTGACACCAGCGCGCTGGTTGAAGCCGCGCATGGCCGTCTGCCGGCTCGAGGCCTGGCGGATCGCACGGGGGCCAAACCGTGCGCCTGGCCGGTAGGATACGGCTGTGTCAAAAGGTGCACCGATGATGGCAATATCGTAGCGCTCTTCGGGTTTGGTGAGGCACTGGACGTACTCGAGATGACCAAAGGAGCCAATGCCGTTGAAGGACCACTAGCAAGGAATTGGTAAGAAACAGGAGTTATGCACGCAAACAGCTTTCGTCTCCCTTACCTCACTGCCCCATTTCCGTTGAAGCTCGTCGAGGTACTCTTCTGAAAACGGCGTATCGTCGTGGTCGTGCCGGTGATGGCCGCAGCCCTCGGCAGGGCTGACTGCAGCGAGGGCGGCCACAATGGCAAGCACCCACGCACGAACGCTTGCTGCCGGCATTGTAGAGCTCTATGAGAGGCGGCAAGATATAAACAAATGGTATCCAAAAAGAAGAGAGCTCAGGCTGATTCTCGCGATAAGAGAAGTGTGTCGCTCAAACGAGGGACCTAGATGGGGTCCTCGGTATATATATCGTCAGAAAGCCAAAGCTGAAGAAGGCATTGAGTGGTCCCCGGCGTCGGCAGCTGACCCTTTTTCTTAGTTATATTTTTGCAAAAGATCCCAATGACACACAAGAACAATAGGAACCCCTCATGAAGGCGAGATAAAGGGCGACGATGCATCGCGTTATCCAACAGTCGGTTCTACATTCCCAAAAAGGAAAGCGCTGCTGAATAGTGCCCGCGCGAGGGGGAAGGCACCGAGGAGCTGCCTGCCAATTGCGCCAATACCCACTAAATTGACCCATCCACCAGAAGCGCAACTGCAGGTCTGACAACTGATGGAGGACGGCGATTGGCGCTAAATGCGGAATGCACAACCGCCTGTCGCAACTGCCATGTCCAAGCCGATAATGCTTCATTCCGAAGATATGCGCGCGCTTTGGTACGGTCAACGCCGCAGCTCGTTCCGATACACGGCATGCATTCCCTTCCTCTGAGTGGAGCACATGCTCGTACACAAGTACATAAGTACAGTTGCTGCAGCATAACGTATAAAAATATAAAGGGCTAGCTGGGGATAAATAAAATCAATTGCACTCCAAATCGCCAAACTTGTCCTATAATTAAGAAACTCGGGGAAGAGAAAAGAGGGAAAACAAGAAAAAGAAGATGGCATGAATCAAAATGAGAATGGGGTAAATGCGAATGGGGGAGGGAAAAGAAGATGAATATGCGAACAGGACCATGCGCACGCTGGACGCGATCCTCCAACGGGTATCGGACGCTCTCGATACACGACAGCGAGAGACATAACGGCGGGAAGAAAGACAGAGAGAGAGGGACATCGGGGACAAAAAAGGCTGCTGCTCTGATCACAAGATGCAGAAAGACAAGAGAGAGCTGGGTAGCCAAATGGGGGCCGAAAAACGACAACGGCCAGAAAGCATTCTTGCTGCTCGGTCGAAGATGTCCGCTGCCGGCCTTTGCCACGTTGGGGCTCGCTACCTTCATTCGCCACCCAGACTTTTTCTTCCCGTCTGCCCCCGTTCTTGCGTTGTTGTACGGCGCACGTTTCCCATACGATAATAGAGGCGGGAACCGGAAAAGCGACGCAAAGGCAGAGCATGTCTGACAGAACAGGAGAGGGGAGGGTCGCGTAGTGGTGAGAGATGGGGTGATAAGAGGCGGCATGACGATGAAAAGCAAACAAACGGCGCGACCAACTAAAGAACGAGGCACTTGTGCGACTTCTTCTTGGGCGCAGGCGGCTCCAATGCTGCAACAATGGCCTTGAACGGGGGTGTTAGCATGAAACGAAACGACTAAAAACTCGACGGAGCATGCACGGGGCGTGATGGGAACCTACCTCGTCAAAGACGTCCTTCAGCTTGTACTGTGTCAGGGCACTGCACTCGACGTACTTGACCGCGCCCAGTTCCTTCGCCATCCGCTCACCCTCCTCCTTCCGTACAGGGGCCAGCTTCTGCTTCGCCAGCTTCTCCCGTACGCTCGGGTCGTCCCGCAGATCAACCTGTGTGCCGACAATCAGGCAGGGCACGCCGGGGCAGTGGTGATGCACCTCCAAAAACCACTTCTCCCGGACGTTCTCAAACGACGCAGGCGATGTGACGCTGAAGCAGACAAGGAAGACATCTGTCTGTGGGTACGATAGAGGACGCAGGCGGTCGTAATCTTCTTGACCGGCGGTATCGAACAGACCGAGAGTGTAAGGCTCGTCGCCGATCCTAACGGAAGGGGGAAAAACTGTTAGCGACAGGCGCTTTCGGCGGCAAACGGACACGGACACGGCCCTGTGCCGGCGCCAATGCACAGGCGGCGCGACGATAAAAAAACAGAGCGGAGATGGACTCACATAACCGTGACGGCATAGTTGTCAAACACAGTCGGCACATACTCCGAAGGGAATTTGTTCGTTGTGTAGCTAATCAGCAGACAGGTCTTGCCGACGGCACCGTCACCAACCACCACGCACCTGCGCCAAAAAGAGAATTGGTTAGCAAGGAGGAACGTTGGCAGAGTTAAATACTAAACAAAGACATGAAATATGACGCAACGGCAGGCAGTCCGCGGCAATTCGGACTCGGCAACGGCTGTCGAGCTGACAAGACAAAAAAAAAAGTGCTTTCAGCTGCCTTTGTTCACCTCTCACCCCCAAGATCTCTGATCCGTTGCTGTATGCCATCCTGCATATGACCGTTTCCATGCAGACGCGTCTGGCCGGCCACACCCACGTGGCGTCGGACAGCTTTCTGGCCGCCCTAGGGCCTGGGTGCAGACAACCACGAACACCACGAACACCACGAACACCACGAACTGCATTCGACGCTGCTAGAAAGCACATGCAGCGGGCATTGGCAGGCACCGGAAAGGAGAGAGAGAGAAAGGAAAAGAGATCGAGTGTCCACGAGTGCGAGAGACCGAGAGCGGGAAACGGGGGGAAGACAATAGGCCATAAAGGCAGGACGCTCGGGTGTCCAAAGAGAGACGGAGAGATAACACGTACTTGATTGTCGCGACAACCATGGTCGATAACTGAAAATGCTTCCTTTAAAATGGGAGAGCAAGCGGCGACGGGCCCGAGGTAGGAGGAGGAGACGTAGAAGTCGAGGCCGGCGAGGGAGCGATTGAGATCAGGATGCAAGTGTGTCGTCGAAGGAGTGGCTTGTCGACGGGGGGGAATCGCCTGGCAAGAATTCTCGAGCGTCCGTTCGGGTATGTCGTCGTCTGTCGTCGCGTGCACTTTTGGTGGTATCTCGGTTTTTTTTTGTTTCTTGTCGTATTTAAAGGGGGGTTGTGGTGTTTTGGATGGACAGTGGGCAGGCGCGGACGATGAGAGATGCGCAGGTAGGAGCAGGTTGGCAGACGAGAGATAGGACAGTGGCAGAGTGGATGGCGAGTCGGAGGGTTGGATAAGGCAAGTGCGAGCAGGTGAGGGAGGTAGGCAGGTAGGGTAGGATGGGCAAGATGGGGGGGGGGAAGGAACTCGAGAGCGACGGCGGCCAGAGCCAGGCGGAGTAGAAACAGTAATAGTAGGGCAGAACTGGGGGGTGGATGCAGAGGCTGTTCGTTTGGGAGCTGGCGTTGACGTTAGCCTCTTCCGCCTTTGACGCCTCGCACCTTTGCGTGCCTTTGCGCCTTTTCACTATCTAAGCACTTGCCTCTTTGCTTCAGTAGGCCCGGCGCCGAAGTGGGGAAGGAGGGGGCCAAGAGAGTTCACACAGTATGGACACGGGTAGAATACGTGCACGATGACAGTGCGACAAACTGGACCAGTGATTCCAAGGAGGCAGCACGACGAGGAAGAAGAGAACATACGAAGAAGGCAGGAACAACGGAGGGGCGGCGTACGGTTGTCCATTTCAAAAGTCTTGCACAGCGCTAGCAGGGATGTGAGCGCCACACCCCTTTTCAACGATATTTT